>MU155163.1:0-212048 GCA_015484465.1 Pholiota conissans
TTTTTTTATCGAACCTAATATTTTGCCGCTTATGTAAGTGTTTACATAAGGGTGCTGGTTCCTCGTGTCCTCTACCTTACATTGAGTAGCTTCATACCCACGCCCTTCAGATGATCCTTCTTTATGATTCTTGCATCGCCAGAGCCAGGAGATGTCACGAAAGAGATGTCGGAGAGACGTGTAACCCAGTGTACACTGCGAGTATCGACCTTCACAGCGGGTTCGAAATGTTCAGCTGTGAGATCGTCTATTGTAAAAACAGGGGATCTAACTGGAATCTGTATTATGAAGATGGGCGAGTAGAATGGGATCTCAATGGTATCCTTATTGGCAGCCTCTTTAAAGGTGTATAAGCCCACAAAATAGGCAAAACGAGGGGGTCTGCATAAAGGAAGCTTTGGAACCTCTGAATAGCGTTTATTGAGGAGTATTGTTAAGTCAGCAAATGGTGCCATCGGGAGACGAAGCTTTAGGTTTATATCGAATGGCCCACGCTTTTCATTTGGTTGGGCGTTGGTGTAATCAATGAACTGCGCATGAGCAACCAACAACCTAACACGCAGACCAAGATGAGTGAGAGACATTGGGGTAGAAAGGGTAGGATAGAAGTTGATAAAATGTGTTGGATCCTGCCGGTCTGTTTGAAGGCCCACTCTATAACATTCGGGTCCGGAAGGAATAAGACGGGATGCATGAATCCTGTCGGAAAGAGAATTCCCGGCCCAAATCAGAGTTGAGATGATATGAGAAGTGTGACGAGAACTGATGATAGACTGTATAAGTCTAAAAGAATGCGCGTTCTGCTCCTTCGCCATATGAGATTGGAAAATGAACACCAAATATTCCCATTAGCGAATAAGCTTGGTCCTCTCCTCGTGTCGTTTCTCTATTGGCGGCCCAAGTCATACGGGTAGCGATATCGATGCTAGTAAGAGGGTCGAATGAGATAAGCTCCTTTGCTTCAATCGCAGTTGCATATAAAACGATTTGTTGAATTTCGGGTTCTGCATTGTCGTTCTCGGTATTCTCCTTCAATCGCTGCCAGCCCTCTAGATAAAAGTGTATTCTAGGTGGAGCAATGAGTTCCTGCAACGTCCAGCCACGTCGAAACCATTTATCCTGTTCCATTACACAGATGCCGTAAGTCTCACTAAGATGGGTAATGCAGACATGAGTTTTGGTACCATTTGTACATGGATTGAATGGCTTCGTCGAGTTCAGCGCTGCTTTCCTTATTGATGCAGATAGTATCGCACCAAGCAAGAGATAGGTTGTATTCTTCCGCTGAGACAACATCGCAGAATGCCTTCAATTTGCTGTATCCGGAATCCAGGTTTTAGTCTAATACTTGGCCATCTTCACCAAGCCAATCTCTATAGGAAAGGGCGTCCTGGTAGTTGATTTCAGGTTCGGTTTGTAGTCAAGTATGCGATAGGATGGCGTAGCGTGCAAATTTTGGGATGAGGAAATACCAAATAGCACCCCATATATTCTCCTTGACATTCTTCTTCCAGGGAATCGCCAACTCGCAATGAGGAAGATGAACTGGGGCTTTTTTCGAGATCAAAAACCATTTCCCCCAAGGCATTTAGGAAAGCATCGTCGATGCGGGTCATTTTCGCTGCAATGTGTTTGACGATTTCATTCCCAGTGATAAGCTTTAACTCCCCTGGTCCCATATGAAGTTGTATCAAGCGTCGGGGCATGTTGTTGGATACATGTTGTCGAAGGGCATATATTAGATCCTCGGGGACACTTGGGTTGATCCTTTTCGTCATTTGCTCTACGTAGTACGCCAAAGAAATTGTTATCAGATGTCCAAATGAACAGTAATTGGTGCTTACGATCAAAGAGTTTCTCCAGCTCTGGATATAACCTTGACTTCGTTACTATCGCACCAGCTGGATTTGGAACTTGGGGGACCCGATTCGGAGCTCTGGGGTGCCTTACGCTGAAGAGATCCAGGTTGTTGTGTTAACGATGTCTAGCGCATGCTCGGTCTAGGTTGGCGGGCAATTGAAGAGAAAGTTCGGCGGCAGGCTCAATTGCAAACGGGTCCTTACATCGAGAGCCAAATTCTCGGAAGTCACGGGGGGAGCATATTCCTCTAGTTGAATTTATCCTGCCAGCGGTCCGTTAGCTTAATCTTAGAAGTCCAATCACGTCTCCCTGACCCCTTCAAGGGCTTGCTCGGCGCTTTAATGCCGTTGCTCGAGCTTGAATCTTCTACCAGCCTGAGTTTCCGTACGTGTTCCCCCAATTCCTCTAAGTTGGCCCGCTCGTCGTGCAGAAGGACGCGCACTGACGTCGCTTTTTTGCCTAGAGGCACAAGCTGGGCACCGCGTTTGGCATCTTCGCGTGGTTGATATGAAGGCATGATTTGATCACTAGAGCATGCTTTTTTACAAGGCAACGAGGCTGTTGAAAATCGGGGACGAAGCCCACAGTTTGGGGAACATTCGTAGATATGGTAATGTTGAATGTTGTGGTTATGAGCAAGTCGTGATTTCAACTTCCCGAGGTTATCATTTTCGAATTTAGACTCCGCCGCAGGGGGCCAGCTGCCGCAGTTTTATTCCTGAACTCCACTAAGTATCGATTCACTCATACCTCGCGATATTTTGGAAACCTTTTTTTTGAAACATACCGGTTAGCATATGCCGCTTACTGATCTGGGCTTATTTTTACCTTGGTACTCCCGGGCTTCGACAAGGCCTGCACAGCCGGAAAACAACTCTCACTAATTTTTCACTTGATCGTGTGTAACATTGGCGGTAATTCTGACCTCACCTGTGTATGGTGGAGCTGGCAGCGAATCATTTGCCCTCTTCTTGCTGAAATGAGGCATGTTTAGCTGATTTTCTCTCGCATCGAATGGCATACTTGTCCCACAACCTGTGCACGTCCAATTGCATCCTGATCTGCAATTGCGTCATCCTGAGGAAGCAGGTGTTATTTCCAGACTAACTGCCCAGGACTACTACCAGTGAAGCTTCCTTTCTCTGCAGCATATGCTGGTAACAACAACAATAGCCCAATCTGCGCAGCAGGAAGATGAGCTGGCGTATGGAAAATTCTAATCTTGATCGCGTCGGTGGGTAACTTTTCGACTAATCAATACATCTCCTAATTCTGATATTAGAGAAGGGTCCCCATCGGCCCCAATCTGGGACATTATAAGACGATTGAGAAAATGCCTTGGGGGAGAGGGAAATCCTTGCAGATTCTGAGACCATGCTTTTCCATACTCTTTCTCTCCTCCTTACACTTTCCACACTTGGCCTTGCGCAAGATACAAGTCTGGGAGAAGTCAAGCGAGCGTTCAGTAATGCTAATGTACGTTCCTTACCCTTCTATCAGTACTACGGAATGTTCGTCTGATTTTTTCGCTACCAGATCCCAGAGACCATAAAGTTCGCCTTCGACCCGAAAGTCTTGCTGGAAGTAACCTTCCCTCAAACATCTGCCAAACCAATTACTCTTCACGCAGGAATACAGCTTCCAAGAAACGGTACGTTGTCCTATCCTCCTTCGACTCATTCCCAGCATAATAATTTGCGTTTACCAAGCAACTGTCGGTCCTCCAACCTTCAACGTCATAGGATCTGTCTCCAAAGGGCCTTTCGTCGTAGCGGCAGTTGATCCCGATGCACCGACACCACAAACACCCACTTCAGCTCAAATTCGACACTTTCTAGGTGGAAACTTCTTCCTTGACACCCCGAGGACGCCCACACTTCTCTCGAATAACACACCCGCTATAAGCCACTTCCAGCAACCTACGCCCCCTGCAGGATCTGACCCACATCGGTATGGTGTTTTTATTCTGTTTTTATTGTTAATCGGTGTAAGTAATGTTCTTGACAGATATATTTTCCTCCTTTTCAACCAGCCAAAGGGGTTCAACGAGCAGACTTTGATCAACTCCACCAGCTCGATCGCTATGTTCAATATCAGTTTGTTTGCAGCTGCTGTTGGACTCGGACAACCTATCGGAGGTAGTTTCATGCTCGTTGGGCCTGACCCATCGACGTAGTGGGATAGGTCGGAAACTCAGATGTATCCTCCGCTTGTAAATATAACATTTGTCTTCCGTGGCTCTCCGAGACAAATCTTCGCTATCCAAATCGACAGTTTTGCAGGCTGGTGAATCTCCTATTCCCGCTCAGGGCGGTAAACACTGTTCTGGAACATTGTGAGACGGTAAAGAGAATATCTTCTACAGGAGACCAATGCTCTGTCGCAAACCAAGTCATGCTATTCCAAACACTTCTGGTCTTCCTTAAATTCCCCCTGCTTGGCCTCGTGGAAGACACGAGCCTAGCAGAGGTCAAAAGGGCTTTCGGTGCTGCCAACGTACGCTGAAAAAAAAGTTCTTCGATCGCGACTCCGCGAAGCTCATTGACACTTCACCACATAGATTCCAGAAACTATACATCTTCCATTCCAGCCTCAGGTGTTGCTAAAAGTGACTTTTCCCGTGGTAGGCGCCAAACCTGTTACCCTCCACGCTGGAATTCAACTGCCCAGGAAGGGTACTTCGTCTCAGATCTGCTTTATTCAATTCATACACTCATCACTTGGGATTATTGACACTGACAGTCACAGCCGGTCCCCCTTTCTACAATGTCATAGGATCTCAATCGAAGGGACCTTTCGTCGTAGCGGCGGTTGACCCCGATGTTCCAACCCCACAAGACCCCAGCGTAGCACAGATTCCACACTTCCTGGGCGGGAACTTTTTCCTCAAATCACTGAAAGCGCCTACCTTTCTTTCGAACAACACCCCTGCGATAACTGAATTCCGACAACCGAGGCCCCATGCGGGATCGGATCCGCACCGTTATATCTTCCTTCTCTTCAATCAATCGAAAGGATTCGACAATCAGACGTTGGTCAATTCGACTAGCTCTCTTGCGCTGTTCAATATCAGTGCGTTTGCTTCGACTGTTGGTCTTGGCCAACCTATCGGTGGGACGTTCATGCTGGTCGGGCCCGAACCCTCGACATGATCGATACAGTCACAGTAAAATTCCAGAATATCTGCACTTTCACGAGTGACTGTTTCATGGCGAAATTATTGCGATGCCTTTTGTAGTTACTCGGATGGGATTTATATATGGATTAACACATTTCATATTCCTGAAAACTCGAACGATTAGAAAGAGATATCAGAGGAGAGCAGAGCAAGACGAGAGAAAAGGAAAGCACGAGAAGTCAAAGTTCAGGAAGAAACACGTGGCCAATTTATTTTGAGACGCGACAGATTTTAAAGCTTTTCATACGACCCGCCACGACGAGCGTAATATACGCGGAAGACTGAAGCTCGAGCCAACGCTGACATACAACACAAGCGTAACCTCGGGCTTTCTCTATCTACAAGCCTCAAGGTTTTCCTTCCCAAATTATGCTCTCAGCACCAGCGAAACGCGCCATTTCTGCCACTGTGCCCTGCCATCGTTACTATTCAACCAAAGCCAAAGATGTTTGGAAGGAATCTCACAGCGCATCCTTCTACGCAGCTGCCAAACAAATCTCGTCTATTCCAAAATCAACTGGTGTACCGGAGGTGCGTGCTGCTTCATTGAAGATTTCTTGTTTTCTAATGAGCAGTAGATCATCGTGACAGGTCAGGACTTGCTCACTGTTCATCTCGAATTACCGGACGTTGTGGCTTAATTGAATTGCGAATAGGGCGTGCAAATGCTGGGAAGTCAACTTTGTTGAACGCCGTTCTAGGGAGGACAACCCTGCTGAGTACGAGTAAGAAAGCCGTGCGTCCTGCTTCGCCCACCCAAGCAGTGAATGTACTCATTTGCTTGTTGCTTTTCAAGGGACATACAAAATCTTTGAATTTCTATGCCATTGGCAGTGAACCAGCAAAACTTTACCTCGTGGATGCGCCTGGATATGGTGCTCGAGGTCGACCGGAATGGGGAGCACTTTTTGATCACTACGTTCAGAACCGAGAGGAGTATGTTGTTTTCTTTTTCCTCGTTCCAACATTTTTATATATCACCAATGGCTTACATTAGATTGAAACGCGTCTACATCCTCTTCAACGCCAAACATGGCCTCAACCAATTTGACATCCATATGTTATCCCATCTTTCACAATTCCTGATGACCGACCGCGGTGTCCAGCCCTTCACTCTGCAATCCGTAATCACGAAAGCAGACATAATACCCATTGATGATACTCGCGCTATTATCGAGAAAATGCGAAGCGAAATATTCGCAGCAGCGCCCCTATGTCTCCCGCCCATCGTCACGAGCGCAGCTATGAATCCCCCGTTCGGGTTGGACGCTCTTCGCAGCAATATTGCCGATGCATGCGGCTTCCGGTAGGAACGTCGCCCACTCTCCATTCTCCATTCGACACCCAGTATGATGACATCGTCAAAAAATCACCCGACGGCCTACTGGTTCAATTCCCTCGCACACCGAATGCCCGTTGCGCACCTCTCAATACACCCTGGTACGCGGGGATTGGCTGGTGCATTTGGGTCATGTGGAAGGATTGACGCAGGCCAATCAAATGGCGTTTAGAGGTTTCGCGCCGTTGCGCAGGGTCTGTCCAATGATAAGCAGCGCCACTGCGGCCACCTGCGGCGGCCGTCGACTGCTGCCTGTCTCTGGTGGTACTTATCTGTACGACGGGCTTGTCTATATGTAGCGTCTTTAATGTGTCCAATAACAAATTGGTTGTGCAACGCCCAGGAATTTGCATGGCTGCAGCCAATTGCAAGTGTGCTTCGTCAGCCGATCGCAAAATCCAGCTGCAGCCATTCACCAGCGTTCGGCCTGGGTGATAAAAGGCTTCTCTTGAAGTGGTTTAATAGGATATAATCCGCCTTATCCGGCCTATAGGTGTCTCGTGTGTTTTCTCTCCATTACGAACGATTCAAGTAACGAGGAAACTCAGAATCTTTATCATAACTCACCGCACACCAACTGTATTCCGACCTCTTGTCGAAGGTTGTTTTTACCTTCGTTCTAAATCGGGTGAAATCGTCAAGAAGCAGTAGGTGCTGTCTGCCGCCATGGTGTAGGCATGGTATTGCCATGCAAAACAGTCGGTTAATGCGATCGTCCTGCTTTTGGTCGAGTCTTGGAGAAGTCGAATCTTCACTTATCTCGGGTCTAATACCATACCCCCATCTATCCTAGCCTGTCATACTAATCTTCCTGTTGATTGAACCACTATCACAGATCTCTTTGAATTTTGATTGGCTGAGATCGTCAGGCTGGACGGAAAAGATAGACAAAGCGAAAAACATGAGATCGATAGTTAAAGTTGCTGAAGACATCTTTATCGCCGAAACATTATTATGGACATTGTGGATCAGCTGAAGGGAGAGAGAACCACCAATCCCAATATTCCATATATTCGCAGTGGTCATCCGCCTGTTACATTACGAGCCTAGAATCTCTGGAAGTAATGCCGTGCAAAGTGTCCCGCGATAAATACGGATCGTGCACTTGTAGGCGACGATGGGTTCATTCTTGTTATAGGTACATATGTTCGTAGGTGTGACACGATCAAATGATTTCGACAATGGACGGCCAAATGCTAAGTGTGATAATGTGATTGTTAGAACACTCCAAGGAATCACAGATCTAGTGCGTGCCCACCTAAGCAGTCCAATAACAACTTGCATGACGGCGAGTAAGAAAGGAATCCACCTGTTGAAATGCATGAAAGATCAATAGTCCACTCCAACAAGAAGGTACAGCGCCACCTACGTCGACATATTGAAATTTCCTGCTTTGTACAGCCCGAAGGCGACAAACCCCACAATTGCCGAACCGATGACGGCTCCAGCGACGCTTAATGCAAGAAATGTGAAGAGAACAATTAAGGCGAAGGCGACTCTCGATCGGCGCTCATTCGGTTTCGGTGGTTTCGTTGGTGGAATAGGTGTAGTATTGGGATTTATTGAAGAAAGTTCGTATGATTCAGGGTTCTGGGTATCGTGGACGACCAAGCGAGAAGGCGGAAAGGCATAATTCCAAAAAGCATATGATCCACAGGCAAGAAAGAGGGGGGTATAGAAAATAAGAGTCCAATAGAGCGTAAACTTAAAAACGTCTTTGGAAAGCATTGAACCATTCAGTGGGAAAACAAAGTGAACGGGAAAGCATCGCACCTTCTGCGCGATAGAGATATGTTCCCTCTTCTTGCACCGGCTCGTTATGTTCAATGTGCAGGATCTCCACTGCAGGGTTGTACAATGAAGGCCAAGAAGGTGTTGTACTCTGTGGAATCGTCGACATAGCGTATAGGAAATGTTGTGAACCAAAGAGTCGTTCCCTGGTGCTCAAACTGTGCGCAGAAAGGTTGAAGCAGCTTTGAGTATCATCTCCTTGCTTCCACTGTCTACAGCGGTCAGTACAGCAGCCCAAATTTCGTAATATGCATATAGTGGAGGAGCAGCGTCACGTTGGACGGCGCGCAGCATGGTTCAGCTGGTGGCCGCCGTGCGAAACCATTACGTTATGTGTTGTGATCATCAGCCAATCAGTACCATCACATTCCTTTACTGAGTACCTTAAGCGCCCTTCTGGCGCTACCCACTTTGCGCTCTTTACCTTTTACACATTAGCAGCAGAGTCGATTCCTGGAGGTATATACCTCCTAGCGTCATAAGGGAAGCCACAAATGTGAAATTCGCGATTGCAGAGACGGATGAAAGTTACACAGCTTGGTTCAAGGCCTTGGCTCCTCCGGCACCTCTTCTACAAATCATTCAATTCGTCATCATTCAACTCAAAGGGACCATTAACTGTTGGCCTAAGGCTTGTGCCACAAACAACTGATCATTCAAATCGATCAATGTCGCTACATCTCTATCTGATCACAACCTAGGTAAAGATGGATGGACGTACTCCGGTCGACTGACCATTGTTATCATACTACATATTAAAGCCCTGCCAGGAAACCTTGAGGCCACAACTCTCTCGGAATCTGATTATAACAGCCATTATTCCCATGCTTTTATTCCGAAAAATCCGGAGACAACTGATGAATTATGATTATCTATGTATACAGGCGAAAATCACAAAGGCCAGACTCTCAGGTCTATACAAATTTTTAGCACTAAAAACCCATTATGTACCTCTCCAAATCTTACAATCAGTCTGTCGTGAAAAGGTGCATAGCTTCATGGATGGTGATGGGAGGGTGGAGCTAAATATTGCAAATTACACATTGCAAGTTGTTTCCGGTGTCAAATCGTACCCGTCCTCGATCTCGCGGCTCGCCACGGGTGCAGCCGCGGACTTGGGTACCCCATATGTTTGATTGCAGCCATGCAATAATTCTTCTTAATTTCTCCATCCGCGTCCGCTGAGTGGAGGCTAATTCGATTCCGTCTTGAGGCACTACTTATTGCTCCGCCACTGCCACTGGGGTAAGGAAGAACAAATAGAGAGATCCCCGGCGTGGACTATCAGTCGCTGGTTGTTCTCCGTGTGTCTGTCCGTCTGTCCGTTGTCCGTCCGCTAATTTTCATCGGACGGTTGCAAGCATGCTACATAATTTTTTATCATGCCTGCCACTATCCTTCCGTTTCCCATCTGGCACCTGACTTTCGTTTCTCCCCCTTTTTTCGCCCAAGAAAAAAAGCGGCATCTTCGAATGCACGCTTTCCTTCTTACAATAGCCGGGTTATTCGGTCAAACGAATGTTATTTACCTGTGTCTTCGTCCGTCCTTCGTCACGCCTAAATTCAAGTCGATTATCGTGATTCGGAGTGGTGAAGATTACTCATTCTGAAGACGATGGGCGATGTAAATCCTTTCAGGAAAATAATATTCAGTGGTGATGTTATTCGTCGTCTAGGTAGACCGTTCGTCGCTAATCACTCTTGTCCACGACGCATATCCGATAGTTGGTAAAGAAGACAACATTTAATACAACACGTCCCCCAGAAGAGGGGACAACGCCAGTATGGACCAGTATTTAGTGAGGTTATACAGTTAATTATACATGAGTAGCTTCAAATTAAAGCGAGGCCTTCTTCTTTGTCCGTGGAGGTCAGGCAGAAAAGAAACATATAAAGATATTGGTGATAGATAAATAAAAGTAGGCTTTAGTCCAAAAAGATGGTGTTAATGCGTGAAATGTCTTTTCAGATAAACGAAGGGAAAAATTCAACGAAAGTGGGAATACTATAACACAACAGACAGGAAATCTGAAAGTGAAATCAAGGTGAAAAGAAGACGAAGGAAGAAAGGAGGGGATCTGGTCAACAGTCCCCACGGAGGGTAAAAAAACAACATGGTATAAATAGAAGGAAAGGCGGGTAATTAAAAGGTTCAGTAATACACGTTTTGAGGCAGGATTTGCATGTCGTAGGCAGGGCCTGGGTATTGGGGATACGAGAACTCCAACGATGAGTCGGCGGGGAAGAGGGTGAAGTCGTATCCGGAGGTGATATCGGTTGAGCAATTAGGAAAAACGGGCGTGTCCATCATCGACGGCGGGAGTTCCAAGGCCTCCCAGGTGGAGGGGATGGGCGATCCGGATTCGAGATGGTAGGTGATGGCAAACAGAAGGTGCTCGTCCCCGTAAGCGCTTGTCGAATAGATATGCTGCGAGATCTTGTATTGGAAGTATTCTGGTACCACCAACCGGTCAGCTCACCAGCAGCGACGAAGGCGGGTGAAAATACGGCTTACCACTAGGATCGCACGTCATGCCGCCCCAGAACTCGGGGACGAGCTTGGTGCTGTACACCACCGCCTGGGACTTCTCGTCGAAAAAGCTGAGCTGCAGATTCGCGTTGCTCTCCGCGTCGGTGAAGACGAGCTCATCGTCGCGATATACCGAGGACACGCATCGGTACTGTGGCTGTGGGCCTTTCTTCCTGACCTGGAGCGCCGTCGCGCTAAATTTGATCGTCAGTGGACATTCGCTCATCCGATCAAGCGATCGAATTTCAGCGCGGCGAGTGAAAGATGATGCGTTATGGCTGGCCTCTGAGAGGCCGCATTCATCGAGGTCGAGGGTGATGCAAGGGGTGCGCGAGCCGTAGTAGAGATCCAGTTCATGGAGGACCAGAGCGATTGAGACCTCGACTTGCTGGGGAATTATAGATAAGGGCAAAGGAAGGACTGGGAAAGTGCTGGATGTGGGGGTAGATGCTGTGGAGGAGGGTAAAGACGATTCTGCAGAAGAAGAGCTGGATCGCGGAGAGCCCTGCCGCGATGGAAACGACTTATTGATGATCAATCCCAATACTGAGGCAGAAAGGACGAGTCAGATAATTGTCATAACCGCGTCGAATATAAAATAACATACTCTCGCTATCTGAGCAGGTCTCTCTCAGCTGCTGGAGTCGACTACCGACCTGCTTCGCAGTTCGTGTCTTTCCTGTCTGCTGGAAGATATAATCGGAGATCCATTTGTTGCGTCGCGGGAAGCGCTGTAAAAGCGCCGGATTCCTTGCCGACGAAGGACGATACTCCTGAAGACCTGGTATCTGGGCGTCAGCAAATAATTTGGGTGCGTCCAGATGTCGGAAAAATAGATACCTCGCAGAAGAGCTTCCTCAAGAGCGACGGACCACACAGGCTCAGAGCGCTTGTACTTGAGAGTCTTTCTCCCCGTGCGAGCGGTTGGGGAGATGGCCTGGACGGGGTAGTGGCTGTAAGGCATTGGACGAAGATACGTTGGAACCAGTTGCGATAATCCTCTCTCGAAAAGTCCAGTGTCTTAATATAATAGTTTGCAGTGGGCGTCGATAAATCGGGACACTATCATTCCTGTGAGGACAATGGCATCTAAATCGTGGAGTCCAATCTGCCGTCTCCATTTGGTCAACTGGTGGACGTCCAAACCTTGATTTCAATTTGATTCGCGGGATCTTCAGATTCTTTCTTCGATTCCATCTTGGCGCTTAAGCCGAATGCTCCTGCTGTTTGACACTTTCTATCCTTTACAATCACAAATCACCTGAGAGGATTCGGGGTGCTGTATGACGCATTTTGGCCGGGCATCGCCAGTGCATGGCGCAGCGTTGGCGGGATAATTCGTCCTTGTGATCTACTATGTCGCCAGCATTAGTTAGATTGCAGACAATAAGTTATATGAGCAGGTTGGGTTTACGTTTGATCATATTGAGCGCAGTAACACAAAGACCGTCCAGGAACAAAGACATATGCTGAGATTAAAGGGTGGTGATATGTTTTCCCTTCCACTGCAAAACATAGCGTTGAAGGCAATGTCTTCCCGGCGGTCCGCTTCGGATTGGGTTCGGAGTTGACGAAGGCAAACGCCGACTTCGAAATCGAAGGCGGTGAAAAGAACCTATATTTGATTATCAGTCAGCTTTAGGAGCTCGAAGGCTCGATAATCAGCGCAAGGGCAAATTCATCAACGGAGAACACGGAAAATAAGCACGTTCAGAAAGATGTGAAGGGATCAGAAGCTCGAAGGCCTTCCTTAGATTTTAATTTAGAAGAGACATGCATTTTCCTCGGTCGAGAAATTGCCTTGAATGTTTTGTACGACGTCGACCCGGAACAACGTCAAGAGAGGATTAGCAGACAGATAGACGATCCGTGGGAAAGCGGCAGATAAGTGTTGGAGATTGTTGATTCTTGTGTACAACCGTCGCCCAAAAATGCAAATCACCTACACCCAACGCCCAGCATTGCTCCTCATCGTCGCGCACAGCGAGCTCACCCTTAGTCATGGATCCTCTAGCAGGCATGGACGACTCGTCCACTGACGACGACACCGCCTCCCAGACCACCGAGGACGATCCCCAGGTGCCTCAGCACCAAGCACCGCCCCCACCGCCCCAGCCCGTTGTCCAGCCTTCCCCGGCCGCCGTCGGTGGTCTGCCCAGGGAAAGACCTCACTATGCTCTTCGACACACCCTTCGGGGTCATACTCAGTCGATATCTGCTGTAAAGTTCAGCCCAGATGGAAAATTACTCGCATCATGTGGTTCGTCTCCCCTGTTCGACTTCGTTGTTCTTGCAATCAATGTCTCAATCATCTCAATCATATCGCTTGTTCATGCATGCGAGCAGGCGCAGAGAAAGTTATCAAAATTTGGTCGCCTGAAACTGGAGAGTTCTTGAGAAATCTGACCGGACATACACAAGGCCTCTCAGACATATCTTGGTCTTCTAATAGCGTTTATCTCGCATCTGCTTCTGATGATACTACGATACGAATATGGGATGTAGAATCGGTCTGTCTCTAATCTTCTACCCACTAGATGGCTTCGCTGAAGATCACCACAAAAGGGACTTACCCATAAACTGCTTAAAGGCCATACGAAGTGGGTCTTCTGTCTTAACTACAATACGACCTCGAACCTTCTTGTATCCGGTGGATGTGATGGAGATGTTAGAATCTGGGACACTGCCAAAGGTGTGCATATTCGGTCCCGTAAATCTATTCCGTTTTTCCAATTGTCCGATCGACCACCGTAGGAAAGTGCATGAAAACCTTACACGCACATATGGACTATGTCACGGCCGTCCATTTCAACAAGGATGCCACCCTCATCGTCTCTTGTGCCTTGGATGGGCTTATGTACGTTCCTTGGTCGTCTTGGGTCCCCCTTCCTCCTATCCATTGTCGTTTTACTATAGCCGTATTTGGAATACAACCGACGGACAATGCCTGAAGACGCTGGCTGAGGGGCACGATGCTATATGGTACGTCCGAGCCACCTCCGATTAGTTTCCGTTCCGTCGTGTACTCAAGATCAACCCGGGCGCCGCAGTCAACATGTGCAATTCTCCCCGAACTCGAAGTACATCCTTTCCACTGCACACGACAGCACCATCCGACTATGGGACTACCAAACTACACGCTGCCTGAAAATTTACAAAGGACATGTCAACTCCAAATACTGTATTTCCGCCTGCTTCAGCGTGACGGGGGGCAAGTGGATCGTTGCCGGCAGTGAGGACCACAAAACCTACATATGGGATCTGCAAACGCGCGAAATTGTGCAAATTCTCGAAGGACATACAGGTAATTTCGATTTTTTTTTTTCTTGCCGTGGCCGACGGACGTAGATCTAACTTACTATTCCGTAGATGTTGTTGTGGCTGTGGCTGTACGCTCCTCCGTGCCTTAAATCATCCTTTGTCTTGTATGCTAACTTTCGTTCCAGACCCATCCAAAGCTGAACATGATTGCCACTGGATCTATTGATTCAGACCTCGCAATAAGAATATGGGTGGACCCAGGAACCCAACCTGCAATCTAGCCAGTTCTATTCACCTTGACATTTAAATGTATAACCTCCTCACCTCATCTGCGCTGTAGTGTTTTTTTGATACCCACAAGTGTATTTTACTAATTGTACATAAGGATTTATGTGAGAAAAAAAATTATGAACAGCAGGAAATTCGCAAAATGAGCACGATAGAAGTGTTTTACTGATTCCAATCACTGAGGTAAGCAATTAGGAGAGATGGCCAGAGAAACCCGCGGGTTCCTTGATTCTATTTGAGAGGTTCTGCGTGTAATAGATCTGGCATGGAAGGTGAAGGTCAGATCAATGCTTCAAATATTTTGCACGTTGAACAAAGGTTTTACCGTTGGCCACAGCTTTATCAGCATCAGTCAGTCCTGAATCATGTGCCTCCAGGAATGCGTCGACCTGGACGAGTAATGTGAACATCGAAACAGGGCAATGTGGCACTGGGAGAAGAGAGAGAATTACCTCGTCCATGACTTGATCATCGTTATTATTTCCATCCAAGGACTCGTCGTCAGTATCATCCTCGTCGTCCTTTGCATCATCGATCGCGAAAGGCGTGCGTTCCATAAGCGCAGCGGCATTGACTGCCTGGAGCATGGGCATAGCAGATAGGCTGCCACTGTCAGGGACGTTGGGCAGGGACTTGGCAGGAGGTTCCAGGGTCGTATTGACAGAAAGCGTCGACGAGGATGACAGCGGAGCCGAGGTCGTTCTTCCGGAAGAAGACAGGCTCATTTTCGATAACGACTTGCGCAGGGTCGGTGTAAGGAGCGACTCGCGAGCTTTGGGTTCCTCCAGCTTGGTATAGCGGCCTATCGAAGGCTTGTTGACGACCTGATTCATGAGAGTTTTAGCATCGAAAACGAGGTAGCAGTCGAACAAACGGATATGATGTATACCTGGTGTTTACCAATCGTCTTTCCAATCTCATCTGTGAACATGTTGAACATCTTCTTGTTGCTGTCCGTGGCAATGGTCGACCATAGATCTCCGAGGATACCACTGTTCGACGAGGGAAGTTCCATTTCTGGTAGAGGGTGAAGCTTGAAGGATTCAGAGAGATCGGTCTCGAAGAATGATTCGAGGACTTCGTCTGCTAGCACGACCATTCGGAATCTAAAGATCACACATCAATGTACGATAAAATTACGATGTTATCGGCAGTTACGTTGCAAGGTTAAGGTATGGCTGATTCGATGCTATGGGTGCAGGCGACGTTGGTCTTGAATCTGTTGCATCGCTGGATTTGTTATTTTGAGGCAGCAAGGCGTCTCCATATTCGAAAGCGTTGGTCATGAACCGACTGACAGCGCCGAGATACGCATCACCGACTTCATAGCGGAAGATGAACTACAGGACCAAACTTAAGAGAAAGTACGACAATGAACAACGGTTTACGCACCAAAAAGGATTCAGACAACGTTAACACTTCGTCTTTCGTGAGGTAACCATCCTTGTTCTTATCGTGCAGGTTGAAGAACCACTCAATATTCTCCATCAAATCATTGAACATGACACCGTCAAGGCCAGACACAAGATCCTTTAGCCCATCACATGAGACCAGCAAAAAAAAAAGATAAGAAAAAGACATACTTGGAATGACAGAGCACCATGACATCCAACATCCCAAAAGTAGAAAAGGCGATCAATGAACTCGTGTTCAGCCACTTCTCGGTCGATGCGTTGCTATGAGTCAGTTGTCAAAATAATCCAGACTTCTGGGTCAAAAAAAATGGAGATTTTCTCGCGCAGAGTTTAGGGTGCTCACCTGGAATCCATTCATAACGATTTTCTCGTCTCTGGCCCACGTCGCAATCTCACTAAGGAACTGCTTGAAAGTCCGTAGCCCAATCCGCGTCTCCGGTTTCTCTTCGTAACCTTCTCCGGTGGTGAATAAAGACGGAGGCGGTGCTACAGTCGGTGGGGGCGGGATGATGCACATAGCCTTATACAGTGCATCGTAGACCAGTCCAGCTTGCTCTTTGTTGAACCGTCCAAGGGTCTTCAGATTACGAATCGCACCGCGTTTTGCAAATGACTCTATGCTGTGTATAATTTCGCCTCTAAATCGTCTTCTTTCTGCTAGTATGATGTCTTCGGTGATAACTGAGAATTCTCTAAATGACACCAGAAGCAACTCCTGGAAGACTGTGATAGCCCGCGCTCGAGGATCGGAGGAATGTGGATGCGCAGAATCACCTAACGAAGCGAAGTAATCTCTCATCAGGCTGCATGGGTATCATATAGTCAGAAACTCGGCAGTACAAAGCGAATTTCGGGTCATACTTTAAGAATTGGCCGTCATCTTGGATTTGAAGCAACTGCTCTCCGTTGATTTTCAGAATCGCTGCGAAGTCTAGGTCAGCTGTGAAAAATGGAATGGACAGAGACGAAACAGACCCAACCTGTACCGATTATTAGTTAGGTCATTGTAATCTCTTATGTAGCACGCACCCAACTTGGAATAGGACCTTTGGACCCATGCACAAAAAGCAATCAACGATGCGGAATGCGAACACCATTGGCATACTGTTGATGTATCTGTTTTGATAATGAGCGACATTCTGGAGAGGACGCAATTTGTAATGGACCACATACAAACTCAGGAACCATGGAAGAGATGCCACAGAGAGTTGAACGTCAACGGCTTGGAAGTGGTCATGAATAATCGGCAGGTATTTTTGCACTAAAGATTCGAAAACGCGTTGGTCAAGAAGAGTCCCGTGCATTGACGGTCTTGAGGGATGATACCCATTAGATGAAGAATATAGGGAGAAAAAACAGAGCTGACGCATAATATCCTGGCAATAAACGTCCGCATAAAACCTCCAGTAACCAAAATGCCTGCTCTTCCGACATATAGCTGAACCCACAATGTAAGTGACTGCTTCTGCACGATACCGTATCATGGCTTACATCAGAATTGCCGCCGCAAGAATATTCATCGCCTGTGAACGATAAGTATTTTTACTGCGATAACTAAGAAGACGACGACAAATACCTGACAATATCCCAAATCCGGATTCATGTACGTGTATGCCCGCAACACGCGACGAAGCGCATCGATTCCTTCCGGTGATTGATATCCAGCATATTCAGGTAAACTTCGATGCAGATCCTTCTCTATATCCTCTGTGCTTGTACTCGTAGTTCCCTTGTGTTCCTCCAACAGGCGGTCATAGTATCCTGGATTTGCGTAACGGAGGTATATCGATCCAGATAGCGTTTCCCACATCTCTCCACGCAGTCGATTAGGCAGGCCAACTTGCACAAGGCGTGTACATTGGGGGTAGCGAAGAAGGGTTAGATTGCGACCATGAGCTGTACATTGTGAGGATGATGAGTTTTGAAACAGGATCGAGGAGCTTACTTCGTAGGTATGTTGTCCATAGCTTGATTTTTGAAGCTTCGCGCAGTCTGGAAATCCATAAATTTATAAGATTCCTTCGATACGGACGTAAAGGATATGCTAGCGTACTTCTTTGGATCTCCAGGGAATTTAAACTTCAGACCGAGGCCTCCGTGATAAGTAACCTCTTGCGTTGTGCCGTCCTTCTCATCAGGAATCAAACTTCCGTCTTCGCGCTCGTTATCGGCCGAAGTAGACGATTCCGAGACCAAAACTTCAGAGTAGCAGGTCTTGACAAAGTTCTTCACAAGTTTCATCTGACCGCGTTGGAGTTCGACCTTCAATGCGTCGCGTAATAATGAACAGAATAGATCTGCAGTCGGGCGCAAAGATGTGAGCTGTACGATCTACACATTAATTGAGTACATTTCCTAGTTTTGTGAATTTTGAATCTAAACTCACGATCTTCATCCCATGCCAAGTCGACATGCTTAAAGCGTAGACTCCAGCACGCGCATTCAATCTTTCGACCCGACGAATTGTTGAGAGGGGTATCGTGAACCTTACAGATTTTTTGTCAAGAGAGGAGAATGCTAGATATGGTGGCATGATATGTAGTTTTCCTGCCTAGAGAGAGTGGACGCCATGATCAGCTCACGACGTCGGTGTTACAATACAATGTGGAACTCACGTAAGAATCCTCTGTCTCTCCAAGACTCAGGACTGCGTTGATATCCATCTTTGAAGATTCATGGCTTTCTTTTGCACTGGCATCGCCTGTGGGTTCCAGGGGAGGTAATGAAAAGAATATTTCCGTCAATTGTTCCTTTGTAGGCTCCTTGAAATGACGAAGAGCAGTCGAAATTGTTGACATTATGGGCGCACGCGAAGGGCGATAAGATATAGAGATAGCAGAGCAATAAGATTAGCAATGGGGTGTATATGTTTCAAAATGGTGGGCGAAAAGAGCAGGGGCACGCCGCTGCTACTGGTGCTGGTGTCGGAGGCGATGAACCAGACGGCTTCAGAACCCCTTGCCGTTTCGGGAATAGTTATCCCACGTGATTCTGTCCCAAATTTAGCCACAGACGAAGAGGGAGAGTGACAAGGAAGCTAATTCAAATTCTCTCTTACGACGTTGAAAATGAGTAGACATTGAGCAACTGATGGTTACATGGAGGTGGAAGAGAAACAATATGTAGTCAGACATGAAAAAAACACTGATGAAATGTTACATCAATGGGGAAACAACCGAATTTATCGCCCCGGCTCAAACCAGACTCCTTTGAACACTGGCACATTCAGCAGGCAGTATAATTTGGCGGAAACATATGGAAAGTTTGGGGGGAGATTATCATTCTCCTAGAGCTTTGGTAAATCGTAATTTCTTTAAAATCTGAAACGCTGATGGGTATTGGAGGAGCAATAATCCACTGGCAAGCGCTTACTACATCCGATTGTACTTATGTAGTACAATTCAATTAATTCCCCACATCTAAAGATGCATACCAGCGGTGTCTTTACCAGAATTTTGATTCTTCTAAAAGCAAATCCTTAATGCATGAATTGCTGTCATTTGATTGCATGTATTCAATACTATACATACATCAGTCCGACTCGGATGACTCTCTCGACCCCCATCGAAGATGGCCTCAACATCATAATTATTTAACGAAGCATCACCACCACATTATCACAGTAACATCATAGCGTAAGTGCCTATTGGTCATGCCATTTCAGCTCACCATTCAAGCGGGCGGATGCACTCTAAGCGCCTGGTCCTTATCCAAACGCTCGTTTCATATACACAATCTCATCTATCTCTATCTTTCATCCAACTTCTGAAAACACCCTCGGAGGTCTATAGGGATGGCCGAAGTACCTGATGAACAGGAACCCAAAAACAACCTTTGAAAGTATTTATTTGATCTCAATCAAATTTAAGCTTTCAAGATTTAATGCCTATATCGTCGTTTTCAGGGCTCGCCAATGGTGCCTCGTGCTCTTGGTAGGGTGTACCGTCTCTAGATACGCATACCAAATGTATATTATTATTTTATCTTATTGAGTTCACTCCATTTCTTCGATTTGTAGCAAGCATGGTATGCATGACGAGCGGGTCTGGGTCCAGGAGGGCTACGCGGGATTTACTAAATTCCGGAGGAGGGTACGCGGATTGGTGGTGGCATCAAATCGGTGCCCACTAGCTTGGATTTCTGAACATACGACGCCGTATGCATGTATTGCAGATATTGATTCGAATTCGGCCAAGGGTTTGCTGCTATGTCCCTCCTCGATCATTGGGAAAAGCTGAGCATCACACAACTAATTTGACATCGACAAGTGATTTCGAGATCGTCTTCCTGTCAAGCCTTCCATTGAGGTGCCACCAACTGAAATACACATCATAATGCCGATTTACTGTGGGCGCCCCTTCCATGAAGCATACATCGACTTATCAAAAGTCCTTGTGCAAGTGGAAAGCCTTCAATCCTCCAAGCGAATAGTGAGCGAGTCTGTCTAACCAAATCGGCAGTGCAGAATGCAGAAACGGGGTAGGAAGAGGGCTTGTCGCTAAATCCAGGGTTTAATGGGCGGAGTCTGACACAAAAAGAGCATGTTGCGGCGAATAGTAGAAGTCATCATAAGACCTCATACCTCCGCAGCTGCGCGCGTATATCCCCAAGATAATCATATGCCTATTGAAAGTAGATTGACTGCTGACGAGCTCAGACCTCAGGAGCACTCCACATATTGGCCTGTAAAGGAAGTTTGAAGAAAACATAGACGTCTTGATGACCGACGTCTTTGACATATCTTGCATCTCCACTTTGATGGTGTCTAAAACCATGATCTAATCAAACCAACGATTATGAAAACGATACAATCGATAACACGATAGCACGATAGCAAATGTTTATTGCCTCATTAATGGGTAAATAATACGAGCACTCCCAAATCAAAGGGGGCGCAGGCTTCACCTGGAGGCATTCCAATCCTTATTCATATACATACCAGTGTAAGTTTGCGTAGTAGTACAACAGCAGTGTACAGGTCCCTCATTAGGAGCGAGGTCGAATCTCGATACAAGGATAGTGACTGGGAAGAGCCTAGCTGAGAAGCCCTCCCGGGTATGAAGGTCGAAAAAGTGTTGCGAGAAGTCGCATTGCCACTCGGGGTGGACTGTGGAGTAGAGTAGATGGGGGGAGAAGTCGTAAAACATTAGAGCGTGAGGGTTCGTTGAACCATGTGAGTGGTAAATGTGGGATAGAAACGAAGAGCCGAGCCAGAAGGGTGGAGAGTTATGCACTGGCGCTAGTCGAACAGCCCATTCATGATATCGAATGGATTTCTACAAAGGAAGCGTTAGTCGGCTTTAGGAGATCTCATGAACGAGAAGGCTGACGCACCTTGAAGGCTTCTTCTGATATCTGTAGTCAACAAGATCGCCATTGCGCGTAATGACAATTTGATTGTGTTCATCAGCTTCGTTATACTTGTTGATCCTGTCCAAAACACGAAGACGAGGGCAAGCCTCAACCAAATCGAGAATACACTCGTGCATCTTCTGCCGATCATTGTACGATGCTCGCCAAAGGCCCAGGCCGCGGAAGACTTCGAGTTTTCTGAAGCGCGGAAGGACGTCAAGCCAAGCATCCCGGTCATAGACGTCAGGATTGTAATACTGAGGATGGCACAAAGACAACCACTCGATGTTCGGGAAGGTCTGAGCAATCTCCTGAAGTGTAGCAGGGTCCTCCAACGAATTAATCCGAAGTCGTCGCAAACTATCGGGATGTAGAATCTTCGAATGGAGAAGAGCTACACGAGCCACGCCATATATGTCCAAATTTTCGATGTGTCGAACAATTGGCGGAGGCGCATGGATGGGTTCATCGGATATTGGGATGACAGTTGTCAATGGCGTCGAAGGGGGTGTCATCAAGCCTATTGAATGGGCACCAGAATCTGCATCCTCGAGAGCGGCAATGAATCGTTGGTTAGTACAGAGCGATTTGAGATTGGGCAAAGCATCCTGTGCGATGAAAGGAGCTCCAATAGGCGACCAAAAGAGTTCCTCGATGGTAGGATGATTTTCCAGGAAAAGACTGCGGGACCGGTCGATCCCAATATCCACTACACCAGCCTGCATCTCGAGCTTCACCTTCTTGAGATTTGGAAGACGGCATTCTGCAAGGTGATTGAACTCCATGGGCACTTCAAGAGACTGATATAGCGGACGAGTATTAATAGTCGCAAAAGGCTAAAGAGGTAATAAGATATGCCATACCTCCAAATCGGGACAGTTTGCTAAGAGATGACGCAAATGCAAAGAGTTTTTGCTGCTAGCCCATGCCTCGCCTCTTAATGACAACGATTTCAAGTTGGCTAGACTCCAAACCTGTAAAAAGGATGAAGATGAATTTCGAGCAATAGGGACCTGGCTAGATATCTCACTGGATACGTCTTGCTCTCAGGATCTCTTTGCGAGCCGAGAATAAACATCGCAAATTTTCCATGGAGGGCGACATGCCGTAATTGAGGTCGTTGCGATATAACCGTGAGGATAGACTTTTCGTGCCCAGGGTTGGATGTCGGCCACGCTTGTCCTCGGACGTTCTCCCATGACCAAGTAAATGTGTGCAGAAGGTGCATATGGCTGAGCGCAAGGCAGATATTGCGTATCCTGACGCTTTCTTCTGCATTTTCGAGCGCCCCGTCGAGAGTCTTATCAATGAGAGTGACGGGATAGCGATCGGGGGCCCATGTGTTTGACCGTTCACAGATATGGACCTCTCGAATGTTGCGTGCTAGATCTGATCTTCTAGCAAGGTGAGCCCACATGTCTGGGAAAGTATGCCTCACCCGCAGTATCCGGTACTGGGTGTGATGAGGAATAACCATAGTGGCACATATCCGTGAAGCCAGAGCGAAAGCGACCAGGTCCCTGTGCTGATCGAGCTCAGAGACGATCTCTTCAAGGATTTCGTCGGGAAGACGGAAGAGAGGAGGCACGTTCCCGCTCTGTTTCAATAAAATACAAGACATAACTCAGAGGAAAGGGAAGAAGAAGGACTGGCGAATGGAGAGCAGTGGCGGGGGCTCTTTGAAGGAAGGGCACAATTGCGGAGCATCAATTCTTTGGGAATCATATTGTTTAGTCCTGTTAGTCCCAGGTGCCGTCGCCCTGGGAGTAATCGCCGCTTTTGGCAAATTGAACAATGCTCTGCCCAACTCGTCCTGCGCTCAAAAATATCCTCCCATGAGTATCTTCCCAGGTCCCTAGAAACGCGCAGTGTGCATGTCGCGGCAGTAAATTTACAAGGCGGGTTTGCGACAATGTCTGTCTGCGTCGACTGGTTACCTTGAAGTTGAACGAGCATTGTCAGGCGACTGCAGCGCTCAGGCAGCGCAAAACTCTGGGAAGCTGTCAATGAATACAAGGTCGAGGAATTTAAAGTCCCTGGTGACGACGCAGACAAGAAATCTTTAGACTGCCAGTATTTTTGCACAAAGCCCGGCCGGGTTTTCTCCATTGTGCGATAATGGCTGCAATGCGTGGATGATCGCGGTTCGCATACAGTCCCAGTGAGTCGTTCAACGTCGAAAATGATCATCGTAGATGGGACTGACGTCAATCACACCCGCAGATTCTGTAAAGCATGCTCATACGTCTCCTGGATGCAAACAACATGAAGTTTCACGAGATGCTTTCTGCCTGCACGAGCTCAGATTGTCGTTTCGGGCCTACACTGGCGAACGCCCACAGCGTTAAATTCCTCAGGATTATGAAGAGAACAATGGGGACTCACCACATATCACATACGTCACGCCAGTGCCCCCACACATCATTCATACGGAATCGTGAGTGTGAAAATCCGACAAAATCCCTTTTAGTCTCGCACAGTTATTGGCATTCGCAGTGGCATTCAATACGGCAAAGGGAGGAGAGGGACGTTTGCAGAAAACGCAATACCGACGAAGCAGACCTATATATTGCCACAACGCGTGTCTAGACGTATGTATAAACACCTGCTCCCCCGTTTTGATTGATGTGATGCCTCCCAGCCCTTCGAGTCAAGTCCCCCCATTGTGCGTTGGCCTGCCGTGCTTGGCCGCGTCGTTCCGCGAGCAAGTAAAGCCGGTGTAGCAGCACAGTCATGCCTTATGAGGCAAATTGACTTGGTCGCCCGTGGGTGTTTCCAGCCCATCAGTTGTCCTTCGCATCATAGTGATACACGGTCGAGTCAGGAAAATCGACTCCGTGTGCACGGTCATGGATGGTATTGATATGACAACATAATATGGGAGAGTCTCATCTGTGTCTGGGTTGAATACAACCGATGATACAATAAACATTGTTTTACTAGGAAACAAATTTGAAGGAACTCGACTGATGGGCAGTGAGAAAGGACTACGAGATCTACCTCTGATGCGAGCATTTCATCCTAAGCAGCCTTATGTAGTTTAAATTTTGATGTTCGCGAAGGCACATCCCTTACCTCAAAAAAGCGAGTTCAAATAAGACAAGTTCAGTCAGTTCTGTGAGGTAGCATATTTTCTCTTAGAGAGTCAGAGGCAAGCAAGTAATCTGACAATGTTCACAAGTTTTTCAGTGGCAGATGTCAGAAAGATAACATTGATGAAATATAAATTTTTCCATATGCAAAGTGTATTCCTTGATTTTTAGAAATTTAATGGAAGAAATTTGGAATAACGGTTGAAATCGGACGTTGTTGCGCGCTCTGTGCGCCTAACCCGAAAAAGGAAGTACTTTCCTAAAAAGGCGTTTCTCTCAGCAAACAACAAGTCGCGCTTGTTAACCCATATAAGTTCCCAATAAGACTTGCTCCTGCATGTACTCCAAGCTAATATCTACTATTTTAATAGCTCATAAATGCATATATATGCAGTTTCCCTTCGCAATGTCACTTGTGTGCACAAATCTCCTAAGCGCGCTGTCACCAAATCATGTGATACTATGACCAGTCACAGACGAGCCGTGCTATGCCGAAGTGGGCTGTAGTTCCTGACCCCGAGTTTCCCCTCTCAAACAAGTTGACCACCTCCTTCATGGAGAAAAAACCCTTGAAATCTTCCCCTTTCTAGCTTATTATCACACCTCTTTTTACCGCCTTTTTTTCTCGCGAGAAGCACGCAGTCTTGCGACCTGAACGCGCCCTGCAAAGCACGCAAAATGACGCGTATGTTATCTGTTAGAGCTGGCATAATGTTCTCCCACTGGAATCTGTGTACATCCGCCTTCTTCTGCACCATGGATTTAGTCGTTCCCCTTTGGCAGTCTGTCGACGATACAGCGGAAAGGTTTCGCTCTGGAGTCTCACACACATCTTCAATCTGTCGTGTTCCCGAAGTCCGTTCTCTTCCAAAATCAGCTATTGGGGCCTTCCATGATTATCCAGCGTCAAGGAACAACTTCTAAGTCCAAGGAGCCTTGGGTATCCATCGGAGATGTACACCCAAGTTAACTGCGAACAATCATGTCCTCAATCCGCCGATTCACCACGATGTCGTTCTCCGCAGGCTGGTTTTCATCTGTCAAATCTTTCCTACTGCGCCAAACGTTGGACACGCTGTCCATAGAACTGGGCTGACCAATTAATAGATCTACTAAGGCCGCCATCCGCATTACGCTCCCATACGAAGAAGATCAGCAAAGTTTCTTTCAAGGGAGCTTCCATGATGTTCTATGCCATCGTTTTGTACCGGGAATTACAAATTCACGATGTACGAACTCAGTCGTCGGTGAATCCCGCCTTCCAGCGTTTCGTTGAGTGAAGTTAATGACGCTAGTGCCCAGCTTTTCAGACTGCTCCAGACCCCAAGAATACCGGTATCCAAAATCAAAGTAAGAATTTCTATTGGCTTTCTATTAGAGTCTTGTCACCTATTTACCTTTTTGTATTTATAGGCAACTTGTGCACCCGCAGGAAAGCTATTCTCCATCGGTTAAAGTTCGAGGTCACGAAACCAACATACATCTCCAACTGGGGGGGCAAATTATCACTCCGAAACGGGCGCTGGGACAGATGCCGACATCCGTTATCTGAATCTCATGTGGCCAACCCTGAAACACAATCTTTCGCTGCCCCTGCATGTCATGTAGACATCTATGATGCGATATGCACCAGTGACGGTGGTGCCTTTGTCTTTGCCATATCCTAACAGACACCCCGCAGAGTTATCCACATTTCCTCCAAGCTACCACCGCAAGGCTTAGCCGAGAGTCGTAACGCGCCCAGGAAATGACTCTCACCGAATCACAGTTTAGTTCCCAAGCTTTCAGCGCTGTCTATAATCAAGGTTTCCTCCAGCATTTACGTCCCCCGTCCAATAACTAGCGTTACCTATCAAAAGGAGCCTTTAGTGGGGAATCCCGTCCACGAAAAGATCTTGTCTTGCCCCGTTAACAACGCCACTACTACAGTCATCAAATAGCTCGCGCTCATCAGAAGCTAGAAGACAGAAAGACTGCGAACCAATTTCCCGGTGTGCATTGATATTATTGACAAGCCATCTCCCTTTGTCCAGCTTTACTTATCTGAATCAAATGACAGCCATACAGTTCTTGGGGTGCTTTTTTTCCACGGAATAATATCTGTGAGAGCATCAGAGGCGCAGCTGCCGCTGTATCTGTCAATTCCGATGGGATTTATTCATTCTACGGGGGTGCAGAGTCGACGTCTTTCTTCAGCGAGCGCCTAAACAATTGCTCTTTCCAAACCCTCTCGAAAAGTCTGAATATCCCAGGAGACTCGGCGGAACTGAGATGGAGCCGCAAGTCTTCCCGGATTCATTCACAGGCGAAGTGTTTTAGTAAATCCTCACAAGCTTGGTTGTCACCTTGTCCGTAACATCATTTTCCATCTAAGCCCCACATCCCACGCAAGGACATTATTGACCATCTACCTGAACATACGAGCTTATTATTACTCAAACATACTGCCAATCGGCAATCCCCCTTCCTCGAGAAATTTAGAAAACTGAATACAAATGCTAAGTTAAGTAACTGAATGGGTGGAACACGCATAAAAAATCAAGATGTGGAAATCAACTCGATCCAAACCATCCATTTATATCGGACGGATGTTAACTCCCTCAACCATACTGGATCTAGGTTGTACCCCACCTCTGGGATCCGCTGAAAAAGCATCCGAGAGCTGGTTCACCAATGCCGCCTCCACATCTCATTGGTGGATGGGAATTGGACTGGATGAAGGCGGATATGATCATGGATGGGCTTGACAACGGGCGGACACCGCCATTGTATCAAAGGCTAGCCCCCGGAATGTCGGACGGCCATGTACCCACCTCCGGAGGAGCATCAATAAGTGTGACAAGGCATGGATAGATTAACGCCGCGATGAAAGGTTAGTTTCATGAAATAACAAGTGAAACTCCGTCTGTTTGAAAATCCGAGATTCCTACCCCGTCATCTCGACTTGGAGACTTCCACAGATGATATTGATTTCAAGATGACGCTCTAAGAGCAAGGGGCATGGTTCAGAGGATAGGCAAGAGCTCAGAAATTTTTCTGGTGCAGAAATCGATGGCATTATCAAACACCAGCAGCGAAAATAGAAGATACACAACAATTACAAGTCCAACAGCAAACGAAAAGTAGCCCGAAATATCGTATTGCAAAGTCATGTATAAAAATGAAACGATAGCAAATGAAACGATAGCAGAAAAGTCCAAGTCAATTCATAAACAGAAACAGCGTCCTACAGCGTCCTAAGCAAAGAGCAATCCATCGACACAGGTTACAGTTTGAAGTTATCCCAGACCCAAAAAAAAAAAACAGAGTCCCCACGGAGTCAACGATTAAAGCAGACCAAAGCAACAATAGAACATAGACAGCAAGCTAGCAGAAAGAAGTGAGCAAGAAAAAAAGAAGCCATTACATGTCAGGACCAAAAATGCAACAGCAGCAATAGGTAGAACAGTGCCATTAACCAGAGCAAAGAATTCCCGAAGAAGAACCAGAGAGAACAGAGGCACAATGTAGACGTCGAAGCCGCAACGATCACTGAAAAAAGAATAAAAGCAAGAAAAGCCGTATCAGTAAACCATACCCAATCGAAAAGAACACCCAAACCGCGACAACCATAGACCATAATCATCTCGCTGCGACGATAACTGAATAAAAGAAAAAAAAGAGTAGTATCAGTAAACCACCAATCTAAAGAAGAGAAAACAAAAACACCCAAACCGCGGTACAAATCCACCCCAATCCACATTCAATTCCACAACCCCAGCTCATCTTCACTCGAATCCTCCACATCACCCAACGCATTCTCATCCTCATCATCCTCGTCCCTACCCCCACCCCCGCTGGGCGCGCCCACAAACCTCGCCTCCATCCCTTTCTTCCCGCCGGTCGCCTTCGTCTTCTTTGCTGCTCCTGCCCCTCCTCTACCTCTACCCAACCACCTCCCCAACCCTCTCAGCGCCCCTCTCCCACGCTGTGCCTTCGAATGCGTAATCGTATTCGGATTCAAATTCTCCTTCAACGAATCCGGTTTCGAAATTTCTTTCCCCTTCGTCACAGGACGCACCGCGCGCCAATCATCATCCTCATCCTCAGCCTCCGCAATGCGCGCAAAGCGCAAAAAGTCAATCGGGTCGGGTGACGACGACGCACCCGCCGCCGTCGCACCTGCGGGCACATAGAGCGAATCGATGTAACATTCCACCGGCGCTTCCTCCTCTCCTTCTACTTCTCCACCTTCTCCTCTATCTACATCTACCGCATCTTGCGGCCGATCGCGGTGCAGGTATTCGTGGTGCTGCTGCTGTAGCGGATCTACCACTCCTTGCGCCGACGTCGCAGAACCAGAACGCGCCATCACCACCGACCCACTGCGCATCCTCCCCGCACCACTGCCAGCCGACGCCGCCCTAGGCACCGAAGCAGACGCCACGATCGTCCCACTGCGCGTCCTAACAGGCGCCGCGCCGACCCTCGCATGTCCTCCGTGGTGGTGGTGCGCAGACGCAGTTGCATCTGCCGCCATGACCGAGGAATGAGGCGGCGGCGGCGTCGGAGGAGGAGGAGGAGGAAGCGCGTACACAGGCGGCGGAGCAGGAGGGAGCGGACCGACAATCGTACCACTGCGCGTGCGCCTAGCGCCTAGCGCCACAGGCGATGTCGTGCTTCTCCTGCTCGCGTTCCCGATGCCCGAGCCGACGCCCTTTGATGAGTTGGCAGGCACGATAGTTCCGCTCCTAGTACGCGTCGCCGCCGCCACCGCCGTCGTAGCCGTAGTTGTAGTCGTAACACCAACCACAACACCCTTCCCAGCAGCCGTCCTATCGCTCCTGCCCGAAGAGGAAGACGACGACCGCCCATCTCCCCACACACGCGCCTCAGACGAATCCTCGTCTTCCGGGTCATGGTAGCTTTCGTTACAGCCGCTACTGCCTTCATCTTCAAGTTCATGGTTCGCCTGAACCGCATCGCATTGACACGAAGGACCCTCCAATGTAGACGATGACGACGATTCTCCGTAGTTCGTGTTGAAGATACTGCACGGATCTTCCTTTGCCTCGCGCGCTTTACGAAGGGCGTATCCCACAGGCGGCGAGATGATGCTATCCGTGATCCACGAAACTTCCTCCTCTCCTTCTCGTTGGTCATGTTCCTGTCCGTGTCCTTCATCACCATCGCCTATGCGCCGTGCAGTGGCGACGGAGGTCACGCTAACCGAAATACTAGCAGCACTCCCAGTCAACTCCATATCCGCCTCCCCTTCGCCTTCTTCATCTCTCAATTTCCCTTTATCCGCTTTCACCACCACCAATCCACCAGACACCGCATCCTTCGCAGGCGTCGACACCCCCAACGCATCCTCTCCGAACCGGACCTGGTCCAACGCGATCCAATCATTATCATCACCGAAAGCGCCATCATCATCGTCTCCGAACGCGCGCCCGAGTAAACCTTGTACTTGAACTCCACCATGATGACGACCGCCACGCATATTACGCATACCGAACCCAAAGCCGTTCTGGACGACCATATCCAGATTATCGCGCAGCCAAAGCTCGTCAGAAGATAGCGACGGATCTTGGGCTGCTTTGCGGTGTTGCTTGTGGGTATCTGCGTTTGCATTTAGATTCGCGTTTGCATTTGCATCGTCGGCGTCTTCATCTTCCTCTTCCTCATCCTCATCTTCATCTTCCTCAGCGTCGTCGTCGTCCAGCTCCTCCTCCTCCGACGTAAAAAACGTCTCCTCAAAATCAGCATACCCAACACCACCACCACGCGGCGCGACATCCATCTGCGACGGCGGCCTATTAAAATCAACATTCGCGCGGGCGCGCATCCACGCCGTGCGCTCATCCTCATCATCCTCACCATCACCGTGGAGCTTGAGGTCACCGCGATGGTTCTTCCCACCACCAACATGCGCCTGCGCCTGCGCCTGAACAGGAGCATGCAAATCATCCATCGACATCGACATATGCAAAAAACGCGCAGGCAAAGGCTTGCGCTTGTCGGACTCGAACTTGGACTCTCCGCGTTCCGCCGTTGGCTGCACCGTCTGTTCAGCCTTGACGGAGATACTGGACGGCGTGGGCGGTACGCCGTGCGTCCGCACATCCTCGCCTTGTCGCCGGAGCTCATCGAGGAAGACATGGACGCCCGAAATTGATTGGGATTTGACTTTGCCTCTCGCGGTGAGCGCGTTCGTACTGGTACCACTACCACCCCGTCCAGGACCGAGAACTGAAAGCTGAGTTTGCCGGAACTGTTTCGGAAGATGCAAACTACTCGGCGCAGACGGTCTGCGCTCTCGCTCTCGCTCCCTATTAACATTATCCTTGTCCTTCTCTTGCGGCGGTGCTTTGATCTCCGCATGTGCATACACGAACTTCTCACTGCTGGGTTTGGCTTTAGCTTTACCACTAGACCGCGTCTTGCGCTGCGCCGTCGTCTCGGTGAGGTTTATCTTCTTAGGGTTCGCTCTTTCATCGAAAGAGTGGCGGACGTTATGGTGGTGCCAAGGTCGAGAGGACTGCGGGTTGACGATGGCCGCGGCTTGGAGAGAGGGCGCAGCAGTGCTTGGGAGGTTGGGGTTGACGGTGACGTCGTTCAGGACACCACTGCGCGCTGACGATTTTTGCCTATGTTGGCGTTTGTTAGGCGGGTCAGTGTTATCGGGAGGGTTTTGGGTGGGTATATGCGCCTTGGATTGGTGGTCTACGGGCGAGGAGGCGCGAGAGACGAATGGGCTGGCGAGTGGGAGTAGGTTTTCTTTGGAAATGGATGATCTCTTCGAGCTGGATTTGGGCTTGTGGTTTTGGTTTGCGGTTGTGGTGGTCGTTATACTCATAGTTGTTTTGGTATAATCCAAAGAGCTCAGAGAATGCGCATGTTTAAGTTTTGACTCATGCTTCGGGTGTGCATTTGTCGACTTAGGAACACGCGCTTTCGGCTCCTTGCTATTCGCCCTCGAAGAGACATTCGAAGGCGGATTAGAATTGGAATTGGAAGACGAGCGCGAATGCGACCGAGAAGGATGTCTCCCCGTCCTCGGACGCGATTTACGAGCGCCGGCCTTGCGCATCATTGACGCGAGCGGTTTCGAACCACTTAACGCGCACAGGAAAGCATAAATGGAATAGAACACGTTAATAATGAGATATATTTATCGAGAAGCAAAAAAAAGTTATTTCAAGGCGTACGTACGGGTGTCGAGTCCACGGCGCGCTCGAAGCGTCGGGGTCAATGGATATCCTGGCTTGGCTGGGTGCGTTCTCAAGCTCATGTTTGGAGTGCGTCGAGCTGCGCAGAGGGCCTGGAACGGGCGAGAGAGCGCGCGGAGAGGGTTTGGGGCTCGATGAGGGGAGTTTGAACGTCTGGCTCTGGGATTCGAGCGTTGGATGGGGAGTCTGGAAATCCATCTTGTGCTCGCCGGGTCCAGCGCGCTAAGACGACAGACGCCGCGTTAGAGGAAAGCGCGTGCTAGAAAAAAACGCGCATACATCCACCCGAATAGACGATTTTCGTTTCTTTAATGGGGGCCCAGCAGCGTCGTCGTCGTCGGCGATATCCTTGAGAGGTTCAAAACGGGACTTGGCTCTTTTCATAAGTTCATGATGGAGGTTGATGGAAAGAGAAAGTGACGTCAATCATCACAACCAATCATCACGTCTCTTGGTGACACGCGAGCAAGCAGGGCCAAACAAAGCTGGTGCATCACCACGTCTGCTGGTGGGACCCCAGGTCAATTTCAACAACGAACACGTCTATACACCTCGATGGTGGTCAATCGCAAGCAGCCGACGGTGCCTCAGGCCGTCTCTCGCTCGGCATCTACGCAGCATGTACCTACAAAACGAATAGTCAAGAACCCACCCAAGATTAACGGTGTGGCTGAAGTTAGTGTAAGTGGTGGCTTTGCCTATTTCTTCTGAAAACTGTCGCTAACGGCTCGTTCTGCAGGCTCGCGCATCAACGAAGAAATCAAAGGAATATGCAACAAAGGTATTTTTCACTTTCCATGTCCTATACGAATTCAACTGATATGCGTTGTTGACACAGAAACGGCGGCCAAAAACCCTGCTCGACCGTCTCTTTTTCCTCTCACTCTCCTTATTCGCTTTCTACGCTTTCTACACATGTCGTCCCAATTTCATCTTCCCCGCCCCACGCACCCACATCGTCGAAACCAACCCCCTATGCCGCTCGCTGCACAGCTATCGCGTGCACATATTGGATCCCTACATCCTGCCCCCCGTCAAACACACCGTCGCATTCACCCACGACCTCGCAGAGCCCTACATCGCCATCGTCCAAGCCAAGACAGATCCCTACATCGTGCCCGTTGTCAAAGGCGTAAACACAGTCAAACCCTACGTCATCCGCGCCATCGACACAGGCAAGACGGTCTGGAAGCGCGCGCTGGTGCCGTTCTACAAAGGAACCCTCAAGCCGTACTACGTCAAGGCTGTCCTCCCGCGGTACAGACTCTACATCCAACCCCGTCTCGCTCCTCTCACCGCGCGCGCCTCTGCGTCCTACAAATACTACGTCTCACGGCCTCTGCACATCCAAACGACCAAGCTCAACAACACGCTGCACCGGAACTACCGCACGTACGTCCAGCCATATGTTATCCAGATCCAGCCGTACGTAGTGCAGGGCTACAACACCGTATACAGTGTATCGGTCCAAGCCACGGATGCGTACACAACCCACGTCCATCCGCGCGCGACCACTGCCTGGGTCTACGCCCGCCCGCACCTCTACACCGCGTGGAAGCATACCAAGGTAATCGTCCTCAAAGTCGCTGAAATCGCCGCGGTCCAGCTCAAATGGGCCGCGCGTCAAATCGGCGCGTACCGCCGCACCTACGTCGACCCACACGTCCTCAAGATCTGGGAAAAGGTCGCAGAGGGCACCGAGAGCGCCTCCGCACCCGTGCCTACTTCAACTCCACCCCCCTTGGGCAACGAGCGCCCTGATGTAAAGGCAGAGACGACCGAGTCTATCATCGAGCCTACTACAATTTCCGCCGCCGAACAAGCGCAGACGACCCCCGTGCCGCCTACAGAAGAAGTCCTCGTCGAAGACACCAAGCTCGCCAACCCCTCCATCCCAACTCCAGAAGAGAACGTCGACGCCATCGACCCAGTCGGCGAATCCACGCCCGTCTCCTCCAGCGCATCCGCGGCACAACATACCCCTGCCACCGTCATTTCCGAGGCTCCAGAGCCCTCGCACACGGACGCCCCGGCCCCAGTGCCCTCCGAGGAACCGGAGGTGGAGGAGAAGGTAGCTGCTACTCAAGAGACAGCCTCTACCCCCGCACCCGCCGCGCAGGCGATGAAATCCGCCGAGTCCATCCTCGCTGCCTCTCTCGCTGATTCAACAGGCGGAGATGAGATCGACCTGGACGCGTTCTTAGAAGACCTAGGCGTGGGCGAGCCGGAATCCGTGATCATTGACGCCTCCGCCTCCAACACCGAACCCGACAACCCCTCTCTCTCCATCATCATCGACGAAGCGCAGGCGACGCAGACAGAAGAAGAGAAGCTCGCCGCTATCGCCGAGAAACGGAACCGCATCATCGACCGGCACGAGAAGTGGTTCGACGAGCTCGACGCGCTCATCGCGAATGAGACGACGGCGCTCGTCGAGACGCTCGTGAAGTGGCGCGCGGAGAAGAGCGCGGAGGTCGCGGATATGGCGGGGCAGCGCAAGGACGGCGGTGGTGGTGGTGGGGTAATACAGGAATTGCAAAAGGAAGGCGAGCGCCTGATTAAAGGCCTCGAGGGATACCTCAAAAAAGCCTCCGCGCGCTCCGATACATGGATCATCCCCCCTTCCTCCCCCTCCAACCCCTCAGACCTCCCCAAACCCGACCGCGACGCCAAACTCGCCCTATCCAAAGCCGAAAAAGACAAATGGAACACCGTCCTAGCGAAAGTGGAATCCAAATTCAACGACAAGGTGACTGGGGTGCAGGCGGGAGTGCATGCGTGGTTCAGCGCCGCGCGCGAGCGGGAGCGGGACGACGTGCGTGCGTCGGCGGCGAGGGTGAAGAGCTTGGCTGATCGCGCGCAGGCGGATTTGGGGCTTGATTATGCGTGGTTGGAGGATGTGACGTATGCGGATTGGCAGGGGTATCATGATCTTATGAGGGGTGGGTGTTGTTTTTATTTTTCCTCTCGTTCTCGACTTTTTATTTTGTTTGACTATTAACTGACCCTTTTCTTTTCTTTTCCTTTCTAGCATTCGAGAACTACGAACAAACAGCACACGCACTCCAAAACGGCACCGCCCTGCCCGCACCCGCACCACAACCCCCAACAGACCCCATCCTCCCCGCGCTCGACGCCCTGCACGCCGAGCTCCAGGACGTCATCCTCGGCTTCTCCGTCGCGCTCGGTCCCGTGCGGAGCGAGGCAGCCAGGGTCTTCAGCGTGCGTCGGTTCACTGATGAGGACGCCGAGGGGGACGATGAGGAAGACAGCGGCTTCTTCGTGGTGCGAGACGGCGAGGTGCGCAAGGACGATTTACGCGGGGTCGATCTGGGAAAGTTGGGGATTGAGAAGAAGGTGGGTGCGGGGGTGGTGAAAGGCGCTTCTGGTGGTGAGGAGAAGGAGAAAGCTGATGACGAGGTGAGGATATTGCCTATTGGTGCGAGACCGGGCCAGGAGGGCGAGGCGCTGGACCCGAGCACGATTGTGATTGGCAAGGATCGGGTGCAGGTTGAGGAGGCGCTGGGGAGTGTGCCGCTGGAGCCGGCGGCGGCGAGGCATGAGGAGCTATAGTGCTTTTTTTGTTGTGCTTTCTGTTGTGCGTATTATCGTTGTTGTTGGTGGTGGTGGTGATTTTTTGTTTGTGGAGGAGGAAGGGTGGAAGGGATAGGTGTATAGGATGGTTAATTTAAAATAAAGTATTGTACCTCCAGATGCATTTTTTCATTATTTGGCTGTTGTTCGTTCGTTCGTTCGTTCGTTCGTTGCATGTTATGATATACGTGTTCTATCTACACATTGTGTTTCGTTCCCCTAAATTTCTTTTGGTCGGGATCTTGATATTCACTGTCCGGCAGTTGCAAGTGCTAGTGCTTCTGTTCGATCGAACTAGTGGCTTTGGAAGTCGTCGAAAGCCTTTCCCCGGAGGGATCAGACGATCTGATCATGAGATCAATGTCTATGCGTACATATCAGTTCAGTTAGATCGTACATATGCAACTGTGCACGCTCAGGCTCCGACAACTGACGGGTCCGTCAAGAGATCTTTTTACAGCCGGAGTGATTGAGTGGAATTAGATGGGCCGCGGGGGGTACATACAAGTATATGTACGTGGGTCCCATAAGAGCAAACAGGCGTCAACTCTCCGAAGATCTGCCTGGCTAGTCAATCGAACTTTGCTCGCGAGTCGTAGGTAGTCATTTCCAGTGCATCTACATCTACCTATTTTGAGCGCGCCGTATTTTAAGTACACTGGCGGTGGTTGTTCGTTGGAGCGCTTTCGCGATGGACATGGCGTTAGCGCCCGTGCTCGCAGATGCATGGCATCGTTTAGTGGTCGTCATATTCAAGGTTTGAGATAGGAATAAGCAATCACATTGCGCATGTTTCATCTTTGAACCTCGTATAGTGGTAATTGATAAAGTTCATGCGCGATCGGTCAATTTCGAGGGCGATTTATTGATTCTAATTTCGCGCGAACGTTATCAAATTCACGCAGTCTTCGAAACACCCCGCTGGCGTGAGCCATGTAGAGTTAGCGTGCGTGGTGCGCCGCTTAGCGATGTCGCCCAGATTCCAGACAGAAAACCGATTCTCATCCAGCCTTTACGGTAAGTCGTCGATCTTGCTAGACGATGACATCAGTGGTATGCTCCTCCTTCACGCGGGGTAGCTTTTGCTTTACTACAGTGCCTTTCCCACAAATTTTTTGTGGATCTGTTGTTTTGTTTACATACCATGAATGTCTTTGGAGCAAAAGAAAGTGAGTTTGTCCTCCTATTCGACAAAGTGCTTGAACGGCTCCAATCCTTGTTCACGTAATTTGGTAAAACGTTGATTTATCTTCTCCTTTCTCCCTTACACTGAAACGCAACTACACTTGGGTTAGATCCCGAATCCCAAACATAGAATCTGTAGGATTTAGCTATTAACTTCGACGACAACCTAGGTTCCTCACCATCCGACGCTGTGTATACCACACCGCGAATCAGTTCTCCGGATTCAGTTATTACGCCAGACCGTGTACTTATTCTCAGTGAAGCTTATTCAGAGATCACTAATTATAGCATACATAGGAACTATCACTAGTGAAATTTTTATCAAGGGAGTGTAAAGCCTTGGGGATTCGAAAACAACTCGACTCGAGGGGTATATGCCGGCATTTCGGCGCAAACGATTTGCCCGGACTTCGCCGTGCAGCTTTCAGAACACTGCGGCTCAGCATGACAGCAAGTTGGCTCCGAACCCTGTCTCCCTCTTAACACTAAACGCTACGCGTCCACTGGCTTTACAGGCCATGCCTTTGAGTATTTGACATCCAGGGCACTCGCTGACGGAAGCAAAACGTGGGCACGCCGCTATTGATAGCCACTCGTCTTCTCCCGCTGCTGTGACCATGTGGCAACTGCGAGGCTTATTGACGACTACCTGTCAAGTGGCTGACTGCAAATCTTTCGCGGCCATCTTCGCCGATACACTCGTCTATCTCGACAATGGTTCACGGGTGCGCAGATCTCTGGATTGCTAGCGTTTTTTCTCTTCTTTGTTGACTGTATAAATGGATGCCTATCTCGGGCAACGAAGGCCAATCCCGCGAGTCAGGAGGCCGGATAGTAGAGGGCTAGGGGCCGCAACAAAGGTAGGCCATGCAGAATGCATTGAACAACTCTCGTGGCTCGTCCTTTGTGTCGCTAAAAATTTTCGCTAGTTGGACATGCTGGCTTTCGGTATAGACCGAGGTGCGCGTCTGATTACTCTACTATGTCTTCGGTTAAACTTACCAGCGAATCAAACAGTGTGTTGTTCCAGGTACCTCGCAATATACGTAGCTCCCTGCTTTTTGCTTGGAAGGCATTCTTTCGAGGTGCGTCCGATTGACAGTCGTTCCATGCAACCTGTACCATTATCTGCAGCGCAACCAACTACCGAGCCGAATATTCGGTAGACGTTCTTCAGCAGTCTAAATTCCACGCTTTCTGCGGAATAAATGGAGAATTCAGATTCCATTTTCGACGCAAAACTCGGGCCCATCGGCACCTTCCTGAAACCTAGCTTGCCCGTTGATACGTAAGCTCCGAAAACTCGCCATGGCTTCTGGCCGACTGAAGGGTCCTCAGCGTTTCTGCTGCATTCGTTTTTCTCTTCTCCTGGAAAAAACGTGGCCCTCATAACCTCGATTGGAAGTTCAGTACTCCGTATATCTCTTGGGAAGATGGTAGTAGTGGTGCGGAATGGAATATCTTTAGACTCCAAGGCATCAAACCTTCAAAATAGATACTCCAATTAATAAATGGGGTATTGATACTGCTGGAGACTTGTCAGGGTTCGGAACACAGATGCGAATGCGGACTTCCTTCAGTTCTCATTGTGTATGGTACTCAGCAATGCAGGCTCGGTATTTCTTGATGGCCACCATCTCAAAGGTCGCCACGAGTCCCACAAGAGTAAACAAGCGTCAACTCGTGCCTTGATTTGATTCTTGACGATAAAGATTCACAAGAAAGAAGCTCGATCGCAAAGGCTTGCAATTACTTTCTTTGATTTCCAGCGCCACGCTATCCGTCTATCCGAGAGATGTTCAAACTATTTGATGCCAAACACCATTGAATGGAAGTATCAGCCATATAGATAGACTTGCTCAGGCTCCATCAATTGCGAATGCTGTAATTTTCTTACCTCATCTTAGGCGTGAATGATAATTATCACAGACTATAGTGTCCGCTGCATCTTTGTGGTCTGTCTGATCCCAATATGTATGTTCAAAGACTGGTCTACTGAACTCTATCAGATGCGTATTGATGCTCCGGCCTCTATAGCGCATTCTTTACACAGCTCGTGCAACCTAACGGGCTTCTAAATTTCGACAATCCGTTGTATCTAGTCATATATCCAACTGAGATAGGTATGCGAGTACGGAAGTTAGCTGCTCGGCTAGAATAAGTTCAATAGAATACTTATCAAGACACGAAGATTCAATATGAAAATCCTATAATCTGGCCCATTCTGCCTGGAGTTTCAGCATCTTTTCACACGTTTTCTCAAAATCTGAGATGGAATTGACCAGCTTATGGTCAGGACAATCCATCTCTATTATTTTGGGCTTAATCTTGGATCCTGTGGTACGACAATTTGCACTAGATGAACTGGGCCTAATCTCGTCCAAGTTCACGGGACTGCGAATGCTCGCTGGTTCTGAACTCGTAAATTGCATCACATTGTACACATTTCCTTCTATAGACGGGATAATTTAGATTGACAATTGTCTGTCATCAGGTCGGGTGCCTCTATTGATATTTGAGTGTGTCTCGTAATCTCCCCCGGAACTCCAGGTGTCGCTGAGGCGTCGTGACTACCAACAATCATACGAAGTCAGAAGACTCCGTCGCTGATGTTTATTCATTCATGGGCTCGTAGATAAACTATATGTACCATGAAGTAACGTAAGAGCCCGCCAACGGCGCACCACTCTTAGGCTACGGGACTTCTTATCATGTCCTGAAGAATCGGGATGGCCTAATCGGATCGCGCTCGCCGACGAAGGTATGGTGTCCCCCGTCAACCCTTTCGAAGTCACACATAAACTAAAAATTTCAGAGTGGCTGTCAATGGAGCATGGAAGAATTTGCCATACAGATAAGTGCATGGTACGAATATATTCGATTTTCAGCGCTCTCGTTTTTGACAGGCGCGGAAGCATATGTGCACAGAAGGTAAGTTTTGATATTTTCCTAACGAAATTTTTAATGACTCACGTCCGAGCGAGTTCTAAATCCCGAAGAGATGTTTGTTGCACTAAAACTGTCATAATTCGAAAAAATAAATAAATACGTATGCTCTCTCGAGTTATGGATTTAGTAAATACGAATGGCGGCCTCGGGCGTGAGGCAATTATCTCACAAGTTCCCATCAAACCGAAATCGTCGTCCCTGACAACGACATCTGTCCTCCGCTTTTTTTTTATTGTCTCGTGTCTTCATGGTGGTCAAACTAGCACCTACCATCAGCGTCTGTCTCGTCTGTCTGCTCGTCGGGTACTTCCCCATGGGTTATTAACAGTGGTCATTCGGTAACCGGTCCTAATGGAATCACTGGAATAGATCGTTGCGTTTGTCGCGAGTGGGCACCGGGAGGAATTACTGTCTACGGAGATTTGTGTGGCTTGTTAAATCTTTTTAGGTACGCTTACATATTGCTTGGTCTGTTTCAGAGGCTTGACAACATAGTCGAGACGACAAGACTAGCACCAATGCACTAAAGGGATCCGAGTCGTCGGGAAGTGGAAAAACAGTTTGTGATGAAAGCTCAAAGCTCGCTCTCAAGCTTTATTCTTATAATTTTTATTTAGATTGGGTATTGGGAACTTTTGTGCGCAGCATTCGGAGGGAAATGTATGAGAAAGAGTCTATATAATTTTTACTGGAGCACACGCCATCTCTACTGACTTCCTGAGTATTTTGAACGTCAATCATCGACACTTCACCATGAAGCTGCAGATAAGTTGCCATTATAATCTCGGTGGTTCAGATAGGCCGAGAAACCTGATTTTCGGTAAGTAGTAGTCTCTCAATTCCTCAGTCTCAAATTAACCTCGTAGCTATTTTCTCTCTTGTCAATGTCATCGACATAAGAATCCTGAAGATTTATCTGGTTATAGTAGCACGTACTATTTTTGCTGCCAGTCAATTTGCCTACTATTTTTATGAGGTGGTCCACTATTCCGGAATGAAATGGGCGCACTGGGTCCACCTGTTGGGACTGTTCTTGAGTCCATCCAATAGTAATAAATAACATCGACGCCGGAGATCCCGAGGTGTGCGTTACTACTTCAGTCGACTTGCGTATAATTTCTGCACAAGGCTGTCAATGTCAGCCTTGCTTGAAGGTACCACCAGAACGAGTAATAAAAGACTCGAATTTGTCAGCTTAACGATTTGACCCACGTTGATATACTAAAGGTTATCAAAGCAGTGGGCCAATGGTATGGATAATAATATCAAAGGTGCCTCATACAAGCTGTAAAACAGCGTGGATCGTATATGCCGTATTTTTCGGAAGCAAGATAACCTTTGCGCGTACTTAATATGCACACTGAGTGCGGGGCTTTCTACAGAACAATAAGGTGACAGGCGGCACCGAGCTGCAAGCTCAAAGTTTACGCCCGTGTCAACATTCGTGACCTAGTATAGACGCGCTCAGATCCTTTTGGGCCCAGTGGGAGCGTTCTAACCGCTTCATTTTATTAAAACTCTCCCATACGATCCCTTGGGACCGACTCACGGTAGCGCCCAATATCTTAGCCTTGATGGAGAATGGCTCATCAATCAGTTCCAAAGTTCAAGCAATCAAACCAAGCAGCTCACTTGTGATCCCGCTCCCGTTTTAGATGTCGGAGATAATCCTGCGACGGAGATGACGAGCAGGGCGCCACGCCCTGTACTGACCCTTCCTTACACCATGGAAATCCTGACTTGACTACGACTCGGTTCCTGTCTGCCGTCTTCCTCACGCGAACGAGAGGGTACCGTCATATCTGCCTAATCGGTTGTAGGTGTCCCTAGCGTCATTCCGCGTGGACGGGATTTTGGCACGGGGGATGTTTGGTAACTTCATGTAGGTGCAGGCCAAGGCGCACTTATGTTGAACTTGACTAGCTTGAGTACGGAAGTTAGGCACGAATTGCCGACAGCGGGACAGGACTGAGAACAGGCAGCGTCACGATGATGGGAAACAAGTCAAGGTGCCGCTCGCGAAAAAGGATATCTGAACTGTATGGAGGTGAGAATGTGAGAATGTCGCTGGCGGAAGAGTTGTTTTAAATTTGACCGAGCAAGTAAAACTTCATATCATGTCTACACCAGTCAATAGATGCTTAAAAGTGCATAGTAGGCTCAGAGACCCACCTTGGGGCTGAACCAACCGGATCATCATCCTTTGAGTTCTGAAGCTGCAATGAATGCCGATGCAACCAGTTGACGGAGGTTGTGCCTGCAAAAATGTTAGTAGCGTGAATATGCACACCCTTATGAGAGATCGGCATCCGGCGTCCGTCCACCCATGCCCACCGCTGCATCAGAGGAAACTTGAAAGATAGATGTATAGGACAGGAGAAAACAACACACAGGTAAGTACAAACTCATTGATTAATAAAACGATAGACGTAAGGAAATTGGTTCAAGCGCGACCTCCAAATGACACCAAGAAAGATATTTGACAAGAGGCCAACAGACACCGTAGCGCAGAAATAAAGCATTCAATTCAGAATCATGCGTCCATATAGACGGTTTATGCATCGTCGATGGTCCTCCACCTTAAGTTAGATTCAAAGAAATCAAGCAACTAGGAAAGCGGTCAGTTTAAAAACTGCAAATCGTTGCATGTGCTTACTTTTTGAGGGAAGCGCTGCTTGCAAACGTCCAAGTTCTCGACGACAGCTTCATTGGTTGTCCTGTGGATAATGGACTTGAAAATCACGCGCATAACCCCATTGAAAAAAGGAACATACAATGTGAAATATACGACCAAAGATTGGTCCTGTCTTTTCTCAATGGTATCAACGGTTTTGACAAGCGCTTCCCAACTCTTCATATGCATATAGTCATCCATGTTTCCGATAACTGGTTCTTCGGCTTCAGGTGTATCCGGAGCACGGGCTTTTGCCTTTGCCGCTTGCGTAGTGCTCTTCTTGGCTTTCTTGGGCGCATGGGCCTCTTCATCGACGTCCATCTCGTCATCTTCTTCTCCTTTCTTGGCCGACGACTTGCGCCCGCGCTTTTTTGTGGAAGATGTCTCGGCCTCAGAGGCTTCCTCATCGCCTGCCGATTTACGACCCTTCTTTGGCGATTTTTTGGCGGCGGAGACGACCTTTTTCTTAGGCGGATTCTTTCGCCAGTACTCATTCACAAGGTCGATGGCATTCCTGCAATACGCGTTAGTCTAATGACAGGAATTGGAGCTTCCTAAGCCAAGAACTCACGTTGCGTCCACCTCATCCACCCAGCTGTTTTCTGAGTGTTCGTAGCCCTTCCATTTGACGAAGTAGCCCATACGTCCCTAGTCGCGTCAAAGCGCGTCGTTGGAATAAAAACATATACACATGATAATCGGGGGACGTACATCTGGAAAATATCCGCGTTTCGCGTCGAGAACCTCCTCTATTTCGTATTCGGTGCCCTCGTCTTCCTCGCCTTCTTCGTCATCAGACGCGGGCACATCATCCTCAACATCGCGCTTGTTCTTCGATTTCGAAGCAGCCTTATTCGAGGCCTCGCTTTCAGAGCGTGCAGAAGTGACACCAGCCATTGTAGGTCAGCGCAGCGTCGCTTGAACGTTGGGGAGAGGCGCGAAGGAGCTACCGTGAGAAAAAGTTTCGCCAGCTCAAAAGGTTTCAACATCCAAATATAATCGCCACAAACAACTTTGACATGGACCTTCGATTCGGAAGGTTCAACTCAATGGTCGTAAGCATTGGCGTAAAGATACAAAGAGGCCCTTCGATAACGAGAAATAACTAGAAGCATTTTACAAAGAGTACAAAACTATCTGCGACGATTCGGGCTGGCGCTACGACCGCGTGCAGGTCGCTTTTTTGGCCCTGTAGGTGGCGGCCGTACGAAGGCATAATCACATTGGATGACTTGTTCTAGTAGAGGTGTGCCCGAAGCGCCGTCAATTGCAGCCTGCGCTTCGGCCATGGTCTCGTATTCCACCAGAGCATATCCCTAGTTGCAGAAAACAAGATCGATAGTCAGAATATAGAACTGGTAAGATAAATGCCATCGCATACTTTCACATAACCCGTCCGTCGATCAAGGTTCAGGTGAAGATTCTTGATCTCTCCAAATTCTCCGAACTTGTCCTGGAGGTCCTCCTCGGTTGCTTCCTCATGGACATTAGTTACAAGCACGATCCATCCTTCAACAGCTAGAAAACGATGTTAATACTTGGTCGATGCAAAGCATTGAATGACGTACACCGTGCTGCCCTGGTATCGTCCTTGCTTTCGACCGTGTCCACGCGATCGTAGGTGATATCTGCGATAGAAGGCTCTTGGTCGCCCCGTGCTGCACCATTTGCGTCGGTAGAAGTTCATTGTACGCGTAGCGCAAGGGAAATTACCTGTCTTCTGGAATCCTCTGCCTCTCCTTTTTATGACTCCTGCTGTCGCAACTTCAAAAGCAAACATTCAATATACAATGCTCCGTATAAGATATTCAACAGAACATACTGTCGTCAACAGCCATCTCATCGTCGGACATCTTGGTGGAAAGTTGTATTTGGAGTTGGTGTGGTTGAACAGAAGGATGTCACGTTTTCGTCACAGCGCCCAATTGATCAGCTTCTGATCCGTGCACCGGCCGGAAAGCACCGACCCGGCAGGTGAAACGTGATTTCTGTAATTCCTGAGATTTGGAAACGATCACGAAGCTTTTACTGAGGTTCAAACTTCAAAGCTCTTAGCGACCAAAGGGCGCTAACCTACGCTAACTCAGGACGCAATCGGGACGCAATGGTTAGTGAATCATCAGCGCAACCTGCATAATATATTAACAATGAGCGTTTGATCTCCTTGTGGGACAATCGTTCACAGGGCGCCAGCGAAAATCCTGGGCAAGTTGATGGCCACGCGTCTCCCTACGTTGGCCCGCGTCTGCTTTGTACATAAACCAAACCGCTTGCTGAGTACATAACCGATGTTACGTTGTCCATCTACTTGATCCCGATTCTGTTGGTAAGTAAAGGTTTTTATTTTGAGTCACCTTCCCGTCAATCGCATGTGCCTGATTCAGTTTCTACGCGCGCACCTAGTTACTTTTTTGGAGAAAATGATCGCGCAAACAAGCATCGTGATTCAAATAGATTCAAGATTCGAAGTTAACCCAAGTGGTCTACCATGACGGGAGTTTCAGTATATTCGCACACAACGGACCGACCTTTCGTTCTTCAGTTTTCTCCGCACATTTAAGGAGCCAGAACTTGACTCTGAACTTCATCTCATCTCCTCACACCCTCAGTTTCTCTGCGGACTCACACATCATGCACGCCGTCCCACTCATCAACCACCCTTGCACCCTCTGCAGCCGCCCAACCTCAATGTGGTGCAGTCGCTGCCAAAGCGCGTGGTACTGCTCTCCAGAGCACATTCATAGCGTGCGTGTATGGTTAGACATACTATTCGCAGCTTTACTTACGGCCTGTAATAATAGGATTGGCCTCGCCACCGCAAGGAGTGTATTCCTACGCAAAGCCCGGCAAGCGCCTACAACGTCAACATGATAGCCACTCCACCTCCAGCCGAGCCCCAATATGTCACCGTTAACGCCATCCTATTCTCTCCTGAAGACGGTGAGTCCACCCACAAAACCATCTATCTATTCTACGCGAACTAACGCGATTATATCGTGTAGAACGCCCTAAAATTATCACCGTCGACTGCCGACCATCTCCCAAGGCCTCTCAGGGAATGTGCCCAATCCCGATGCTTGACGCGTACTTCGAAGGAACCCCGCTGTCCTCGCTCGTGCTTACTGAGGGTCTAAATGGAGAGCCTTTGCGCTTCCCGCTCCATTTGTGGTATGCGCCGCAGCAACTGCAGAAAGGGTCTCCTGTGAACAGGTCTATCTTCCACATCACCTCCGGAGCTGCTGAGAAGGCCTGGTGTGGTCCAGTCGTGGTGCTCAAGTTCAACGGCTCGAGGCGACAGGGTTATTCGGATGCCGGATCCAACGACCTACCTGCGCTTTCCGCTTACTTCCTCTCCTATAAGTAATGGACGGACATCACTACCCTCGTTGGGCTGGTAAATTCGTCCCTAATTAGACGGATCACTTTCTCGACGCGGATTACCTCAAAACAAGGGTTTTAGCACGAGAACCACAAGCATTGCCATATACTCGATCCTATCATTTGCTTGTTGAGCGCTCCGTTTTCTGTCGTGTATAACAAGCAGTATCTATCTTGTACTATTCTAATGTAGCATACTAAGCCCCTTTGTCTCCATACTTTTTGTCCCCTTAGAGTTGTTTTCTTATTTATTTGTTGCTTCTTATCTCGTTACCACGACCGGAACTTGTATACGGAGACAACCCACTCAAAGAGACATGTGTATGTTCCTTTCTGATCGACCTCGAAAACAGAAGCGGCCATTTCTTTGATGTTTCCGGGGACTTCATTAAATTGAATGAAGTAGATCACGAGCCTACGAGCCTTTTGATAACATTTTACAGATGGACTGGCAATTGGCACCAGGTGGCCTAATACTACATAACAGTACCATATATCCACTATTGCCCGAAATCGTATGTTGCGATGTATAGTGGTCTTTTACATCAGATGGACGACGTGAGGATTCCCAGCAGATTTGGGGTGTGCTATCATTTATGCATTCTGACTCGACCATGAACAATCTCAGAATGAACGTATCTCAGTTCTCGGACTTGGTCTACGATTGTACGTGGTTCGCCTAAGAAAAAGGCCTCCAAGGGAAAGTTTGCGCTGTTTTTAGATACGGCGTAAAGGCGACTACATTTCACTACCCCCTTTCTGCCAGTTCTTCTCATTCTGGAGGAGTTGATACCGGTGTTCTCCAGAGAATGCAATACCAAAGAAGAGACCAGAGTTATCCTTGCTTGCGGTCTATAAGCCTAATTTTGAGGTATTCTGGTCTGATGATTACGGTCACGTCCGATGGTAAAGGCAACGATTAGCTCCACCCATCCTGCAATGCAGTATGCAATTTCGGTGCCGTTCTAAGACCCAGTAGAACATTTTGAAAGAGCAGTAGGTTCGTACGCGGAGCCAAGCTGCTCATGTCGATCCTGGTCAATCCTAGGTCGATCCAGACGGCCTCAGGTGAAAGTCTGAAAATCTGATCCACACTTGCTAAGCGACAGTGGGAAACCCTAACCCGAGGGACAACCCAACCGCGATCTGCAATTTCTCTGAAGCTCTGAACTTCAAGGCTTGTTCTGCAACCAAAATGATCTCATTCACCTCTTTTCCTTCTCGGTTCGCAGAATCCAGCTATGACTCCACGCGGCACCACCCTAACGTCAAGGACGACCTCATGGATCTGGATGAATATGAAGATTTTGCAGCACAAGGGTCCTTGAACAAGCTCACATGCCCTGGCGAGTCGCTGACGTCCTCACAAGCGTATATGCGGTGTGGAAATTGTCGATATTTTTAAATCTGGTACTCCGTCTGACTAGGAGGTGAGATAGTGGTCATGGGACGTATGTGGATAACGAAGAGGTCATCGCATCTGTCGCAGGCACCATTGAGCGCGTAAATAAGCTTGTGTCAGTCCGCGCGATTCGAAGTCGGTGAGAAGAGCGTCTGTTGTATCGGTTATCAGGTGTGCTCAGGAACCTACGGTGCAGATATAATCCCGAAGTGGGCGATCTGGTTGTAGGACGGATAACGGAGGTATGTGTGTGTGGTTAAAGCGCACCACTTGGCCTTCTTGTTCGGCAGAGCAATGCTCACATTGCACAGGTACAACCTCGCCGCTGGAAAGTTGATGCCAATTCGCGACAGGATGCCGTTCTTATGCTGTCCTCTGTGAATCTACCTGGTGGAGTGCAGGTAGGCACAGTCGCATATCCATCATTCCGTCCGTGTCAATCACTGACATTATTTGGCGTACAATTTATCTAGCGCCGTAAACTGGAAAGTGACGAATTGCAAATGCGTGGATTCTTCGAGGAGGGAGACCTACTTGTTGCGGAAGTCCAGGCTTTCTTTTCAGACGGTGCAATGTCGCTTCATACTCGGTCTCTCAAGTATGGCAAGGTACATCAACAATAATTGACGATCGCAGTAAATTGACTGACGATGCTCAACCCAGCTGCGAAACGGACAGTTAGTTACGGTACCACCTATCCTAGTGCGACGCTTAAAGTCACATTTTTTGACATTACCCTGTGGCGTCGATCTCATCCTGGGGCTGAACGGTTACATCTGGGTAAGCAAACACGTAAAAACAAACGAGCAAGAAGGGGAGGAAGGATTCGACGCCGAAGCCGTGTATTCCAACGTAAACGATGTGAGTCCTTATCCTCCACCCGCATTTCATGGGTCTTATCGACTCAAATGTCTTCAGGATATTGACGATTCTACGCGGAACGCCATCTCCCGAGTAACACACATCATCCGCGTGTTGACCTCCCATTTCGTGCCGCTCACGGATGTCCTACTATTGGAGGCCTACGAATGGACCGTGGAACACGAATCTACGGCAAAAGATCTGCTTCAGCAAGAGTTTGGCGACGCATTAGTCGCTTCTATAGCGCCTTCTCAATGAGGAATTCTTCTGAATATGTATATATCCTGTATCTTGGGCTTCACGGAAAACTTATCGAAATAAGTACTTGTTTGTACTCCGAATTTGGCATTGAACATTCTTCGAACGGCCGCTCTGTAAACGTTGCATGATTAGGCATACTTAGAAGGCAGTTACATGCCTTCACACAGTAGTGTGGACCCTTATTGTGGCATATATGGTTTCATTTTTAGCGATTCGTTAAGAAATCGCGCTTGAGGATATTTCCTACTGATTAGAAAGGAGATGTGCATTCTGCTCAACAACAATGATATTCCGGAGGAACTAAATATAACAGACGTTCATTGCTCATTAATCTTCCTCAGGTTCGGTATCTTCAGCCTCTTCTTCCTCGTCCTCCTCTTCTTCAAAATCCCCCGTCTCGTTCTCGTCGTTCTCATCTTCATCATCTTCATCGTCTTCATCCTCATCCTCATCCTCCATCTGATTTTGTTGCACTTGCGGCGCGTGTTGCTGCTGTGCCTGTGGATTATTATTTGACGCACCGCTAGCCATTTTGCGCGCTTGCATCGCCCTTTTGGCCTCTTCTTTCTCTTCATCAACAGGAAGCAGATCATCTAATCCCAGATCTCGCCACCGCAAGTTCCCGTTAATACCACCACCTGCGTATCCCATGTCCTCAAACAAAGCACGCGAGCCAGGGTCGTGCGTTGGCCGTGGCTTCAATGAAGGATGTTTCACCGAAGTTGGATTCCCGTATGGATATGACGGGTGCACCTGGGAAGGCAGACCTTCTCAAGGACGGTTAGTTATCACCGAGTTCTGAATGTAAATACATACGAGTTCGACGCTCACTCTCGGACTCTTCAGGATTTGGTGGTATCATATGGAATGGAATATCCAGGTCTAGAAGAACGATGAATCAGGTAATAAAGAAGCAAACGTAAACCGCGAGTCTCACCCTCATCGGCGAGAACACCGTTCATGTATTCCACTGTGTCGATTGTGTCCAGGACCAGAAGATCAAAGCGGGTCATATGCAGATAGCAAAATGTGAGATCCTGGAAAGACGATGTAAGTGGCTAAGTATCCTTTCTCGCTGAATTTTGCTAACAGTCATCGTGTAGAGAATCTATATTGAAGCTAAACAGGAGAATGGGTATAAGCGCCACGGTTGTGGTCAATGTTGACTTTCCGGTTTGAACACGGCAACGCGACTATAGAATATCTGAGCGGAGATTCGGCATTTATCTCGGCACAGAAGGTGATGAATTATTCACCGCGCAACGCACCCTTTGAAAAATGTATTCTATCATTCCTCAATAAAGGCTTTGTATGATAACATTCAAACTTGCGGCGATCTTATAACGAAAACACCAATGGGCATCAATGATTTACCAAGAGAAAAATCAGATAAATCATAAATAAAAATTGCCCGGCCCCGGAGAGAGCTGGTTCATATATGCCAGAAAATTCTCCTTCGAATATGTCTTCCAAGAGATTTGCGCAAATTTTGTCGGACGCTTCGAGAGGATACCGACGGGTGAAGTTATCATGCCGCCTCGGAACCTGCCTTTAGTTTTGAAATTCCGATGCAGAACATCTTGTTTTTGAACCACCATCACTTCCTTGTATAACAAAATCTGGCCTGGCTCGTCTCCTTTCGACTCAAGTATTCTACCATGCCTCTCTGCGAATCTCTAACATCGATCTTCGTCTTTTTTATATACGAATGCGGAATCAGATCCATGGCTTTGGGTGGCTCTGATAACGCCAACTGTTGTGCCAAGCTCCACAAGTCCTGTTTCTCGGATTCTCAACCACTGCAACACCAAGTCTCGCAATTTACTTATGTTTATCGAGTGACCGGTTTACCCGTTTCCGATGTCATCTCTCGGATATCGGTCCACAACCCACCACGGCATTCCAGACTCTAACGACAAAATCTAAAATAGGCACGGCCGAGCGTCAGCGCTCTGCTTTCACCAATCACAGCGCTTGTGTAGATTGATGCCTCCCCACCATGTCAGTCATGTTGAATACTGTCCTCTCTCTGTTCACATGTCTGCAGACGTGAACGCGGTGCTGGGTTTTCCCATAGCTCACGATGCTTATAGGGCGCTTCGCTATTGACTTCCGAATGCCGCCGCTCCCCTTTCCTGACTGCTAATCGCCAGTCGCGTAGGGCCGTGGTACCCCTACTTACTGCATATATTCAAGAAACCTTCGGCCACCTTGTTTCTGTACGCATCATGTCAAAACTGCGCTCTTGACGGGGACAACTACTGTGAACCTCTACAATTCTCCAAATAGAATTCATATATATCGACTTTAATTCTAGATGGATCCATACATAGATGCATGAACGACTCATTGTTGGTCTTTGTCTCGGTTCCCTCACAGCTGCATCATACATGGGGTATTCAGGGTAGAGAAGTCATGAAATCATACCATTGGTATGCACTTTGAAGGCAACTGATCTCGTAAGCGATCCACTTTCACCAATGAAAATGGCGGCAAATCGGCGCCTGAGGTCTTTTTCAGAGCTATGATGTGTACTGTGCCTAGTTGCTGGTCGACACTTTATAGATCATCCTTGTTTAAGTTCAGATCCAGATGAGAACGCCAGGGAACACCATTATCGAGCTGTCGGCGGATTTGATGAGTGTGTTTATCTCGCAATGCGAACATAGTTCAAGATCCACCCGAAGATATGGAAAATATACTCACTCATTATCGAGGCCGTCGTAGACGGTGGTTACGACCTCTCCTTTTCCTGTGCAGACTGCTTTGACGCAAAGAGGACTCAACTCATGCACCCAATTGATTCAGCTCGCCGAAGTCGTCTGTAGGAACATGTACTCGTGTGCTATGGATTTTCATCATCAAACGATGGGCAGACTCGGCGAAAAAAGTCAGGCCTCGATCAGATATCCGCTGTTATCTTCTGACTGGGGTGTTGATGCTCTTGTAGGAAAAGGCACGTGTGTATAGTATCTATTTAAAGTCGTTATCTCCTCAAATGTGGGCGCCTGCACCCGGGCATATTGGCGACTTCATCGCTTATTTTTGGTTGATGGATGGGTGGACATTGGATGGACAACCGCAGTAAAGGTATAGATCTGCTTTCTATATCTTTACCCAAATGTACCTGGAGGAGATGCCTCTCCGTGTGGCATCTTGTGGCCATGTAACCTCGCAATGCTCGAGATCATGTCCTTCTGCCCAAGCTGAAAGATCACAATAAGTCATTGGCATTGTCCGAATTGACAGTTATCTAGCCGAAAAATCAGCAGAAGGTCTGTTTTCGCATTACTCATTTATTGTGCATCATTGCCATGTATATATATAACTTTCCAGCTTCAAGGGAATGCCATGTCGGGGAAGCAATAAGTCCCATATGCGGCAAATATACCGGCGGTGATGGCGGTTTGCTTGTCGATGCTAATTGTGCCACCCATTTACTGGATGTACGTATGCACTTATCTTGCGCGCTCTCACTCGGTACTGGTACTATGTCACGAAGGAGCTTTGATACGCAGTTTCAAAGCTTAACGGTATAGTTCACCATAGCCCCATCTCTCGCACATATGTCAATGGGCATGAAAAGCGCATCAGAAGAGGAGCAGAGGTAGTCTTGTCCGATTTGCGGGCCTTTTGGTGGGTGGGTCTGTTCGGTCTTAAAAGTAGCATAAATCCGATCGGCTTTAGTTAGTATCATCACGTGTAGTAATGCACATGACCGTCCGCGACGCGTTGATGTCAACAATGTATACTCCGAGGCGTTAGGGGCAAATATAGTACGTCTCTGACGTCGCTCTCACACTATGTCGTCGGGCACGCTGCCGTCTCACGATGCCTTCACTTGGACATCGACTCTAGGACGTACCATCATCCGCGAAATCATCGAAGCCCGCATACCTCAATGGCCAAACGGACCCCATGATTCTCAAGTTGACTGTTGGGCACACTCGCTGCAGGGAATCCCGACGCTGCTCATTGCGTCGACCGGTTGGGGCAAAACGGCTGCATTCTTCGGTCCTATACTCGTTCTCCAACACCTTCTCCAACACCCAAACCCAGCCATTCCCAATGTTCCAACAAAGCCCGTTGCCTTGGTTGTCACTCCTCTCATTGAACTTGGAAATGCGCATGTACGTAGCTTCTCCATTGTTTGTTGCTCCCAAAGCTTAAACGATGGAATAGGCTCGCGAGATTGGTCAATTGGGCCTAAGTGTAGTCGCCCTAAGTGCGGAAACGTTGACTGAGGCGAGCGACTGTGGGCGAAACCTCTACCATGAAGTTGCTCGCTGCGAATACTCTATCGTACTGCTCTCCGCAGAGAGATTGATCTCTCCCGAAGTCGACCACATTCTCCGCGACTCGATATTCCGCAAAAATCTTGTTCTTCTCGGCATCGACGAGGCGCATGTCTTGGATCCGTGGGGCAAGGATTTTTGTGCGCCTAGTTTCCGGTATGGGATCCTTAGTAACATGTGCTTTAATATAGTCATCAAGGCACTCTCGATACAAAGCTGCCAATTGGGGTACAAATCCAAACAAGACCTCGAGAAATTCGACAGTGGCGACATGGTCAAGGTGATCCGTGTCAATATCGTCAAGTATCATTTCTGTGGTAAGTGTTTTGCGTTCTTGCTTCCGTTGACGCTCCAGGAGCTCTTTTAGATTAAAGGCCTCCGGGTCGTAGTCTTCAAGTTTGATGGCCGTTCCCGCAAATCCTTTGAGCTCCTGGCTTTCACGTCCGATGCGGTGCACACGACGTTTATACCAGGTCTGTATGTTGTCGGTGACAGTATTGAAGTGTTCACCTGCGCTGATTGCCTCTTGCAGTTCCTTGCGCTTCTTCTTTCCCATCTCGCCGAGAGCAGTATAAACCGTCGAGTAAGCCACAGACTGGGCAATACGGCTTTCAACTCGAAACAAGGTTCTTGGTCCTTTGATTGCAAATAACCATATTCCGCGACAAAGTGGATATAAACTGGCTCGATTGGAGCGCAAAAATGTAAGCGCCATCATCGCATTCAGACAGACCTAGTCAAATATTAACTTGAAATTTATGCAGTTAATTGTAAAGGCCTGGCGTACGACATTATGTGGACGATAAGTCCTTTTTGCGACTCGGACAACAGCCGTCTCACGTTCAGGTGCAGAACTGTTACCGTAATTTCTGCTCGTGTCCTTCCTTGTATACGCCTTCAAGATATAGGACATAGCTGGTGCGTGTTCTTCAGTAGTCTCTTCCAGATGCTTTAAGCTAAGCATTGAAACAGTGTCCCACGAAATAAGCTCGTCAATCCGAGTTGCTTTTGACATCTGTGCGCGGGAATGAAGGCCCGTGGATTTTTGCGTCATAATCCCACCTTCTCGATTTACGACCTCGCTAACCAATCTAGCAGCCCATGTAGTCATCGCAGGGTGTGCGTGCTTGATGTCAGGCACCGGTGTGGACTGGGAAAACATATTCGACCCGGGGGAAATGGTGGTGTCACTTGCGAGGAACTTAACTACATTGGCGTTTTGCTGCAGGAGCTGGAGGATGGTGCCGAGGTATGGTTTGGTTTGCCCATTAAGCATCGAGGTCACTGTTCGCTGATGCCTGTTGGTTCGGTCGACAGGACGGATTTCACCACTTCGTTTGGTCTCTTCTAATTGCAAAAGCTTCTCGAGAAACTTTGAAACAGGCCAACCGACACCGTCAAGAGCATCAAGGACTGTCTCTAACTTGTCTTTGTCACTTCGAGGACTCGCTCGCGTTGCTGGAGTTGCTAAACGGCTGCTGGAGGATCTTGCTGGGGTTACAAAATGGAGATTTTGGGGATTTGTAGGCTCTTGAACATTTCGAAAAGGGTTTTCGGGCTCCATTGTGGATGTTGTGTGTTCTGAGATATATTTTTCATAAGTCTACGTACTACAATTGTATCTGCGACCCTCCGACGCCCTCTAGACATGTTTTACTCGAGGCGCGTCCCCTATGTGTTACGCACGTGATCGAGCAAGCTCTGTGTATTTTGATGGCGCCATCGCCGAAAAGACCGAACGGACTCACCCACCAAAAGGCCGTCAAATCGGAACAGACCTTATATTACAGATCGACTGTCATCTGTTATTTGGTCTGTCTAGGGAGACTAGAGCAGAGGTATGGTATTCCAGTTATTTGAGGAAGTTTTGTGGGTATCGGAGCGATAATTAAGACACCCCAATAGGAAGGATGCCTATGTATCGCCGCTGCAATTCTTCGGCTCCTCGGAATGAGAATATCAGACAAAGTCCCTCATGTACGACGATATGAGGGTATAAAATACTTTAATTTCCATCCATGAATATGCTCGTAGGCGTTACATTTAAATATGCCCGACACTATATGCCCTAAACGAGGGCCTGCAGCTTCACGAAATCTGGTGTACCAAGACCAGTAACCTATTCGAGTATTTACGTCAATCTTAGTTCAGCTCAGATCGGGTAACTAACTTACGGGATCCCATCCAGTGCCAGCGGTGAAGCCTGAAATAAAAGAACAGAGTTGATGATCCCGATCATCCTGGACTTTGCAAGATGAGCTTACCTGTTTGTCCACATCCGGGATTTGATCCAGAGGTGATATCATTGAAGCCAGTTTTGGCGGTGGAGTAGATCAGAGGGTTGATGAATCCCAAGGCTGTCTTTCCTTGGGAGAGACGGAAGTCATTGAGGAGGGAGAAGATTCCAGCAACAGTCTTCAATCATCATCAGTATAAATAGCGCCTACGGATAAAAGTGGGCATACTGGGGAACTGGCGCTGGTTCCGGCAACAGATTCAACGCGTCCTCCCACGACAACTTGGAAACCCTGGCCTTGAGCTGCCACATCGGGATAAGCACGTCCGGTTTTGCTAAAAATACTATTAGCGCAAGCCTTAGGAAACGAGCCTTCTCAACATACTTGAAGAGTCCGTTGAATTTGGTGCCGAGACCGGTCACGAAGGAAGAGACGGCAGCGGACTGGTAAGAAGGCGTGGCAAAATATCTCGAGAATCCTCCACCAGAGAAACTGATAGCCTGCTCTGGGCTGATTCCAGTCGTAGCGCCAACGGCGGTCACGAATGGGCACCTGTGCATATGCATGGATGAGTTTAATGCCTTGAAAAACAATCGGAAATAACACGGACGATGCTGGGAATGCAGGCTGGAAAATGACTTTGTTGGTACCATCGTTCGTCTTGCAGTCGCCACCTCCAACGCTGAAGTACAAATTCATGTGAGAACCTTTCTAATACCTAGCCGAAAAAAGGGACAAGTGCGTACCCTTCATCACCGCTAGAGAAGAACACAGTGGTTCCACGAGAGCCCAGAGTTGCGAGCATGTTGCAAACACTGGTGGCATAGTCAAGAGGGACCTGATAAGTAGACTGTCAACTGGGTCCGCTGCGAAGAAATTGCAAATTTGTACTGACTGTTTGCTCATCATCACCGTACGAGGTGGTAAGGGTTTGTGGAATAGTGGTCTGGGCTAAGAGGAAGGTGAGGAAATCTAGGTAAGGCTCGTTCGTGTTGGTGGGTGTGAAGGTATCAGACTGGAAAGGAGGCGATCCACCAGTGCTGAAATGGTCGTTTAGCTGAGCCATAACGTGATACAAAGTAAGGCATACCTGTAGTAAGTATTGGGGGTAGGGGCGGAGATTCCAGTGGTATATTGGATATCGAGGTTGGCCTTTATGTTTGCAAATTCAAAATTAGGTCCGAAATTTGTAACGGATCACTAACCTCAACACCGGGAGTGCCCTGGCTATTTTGACCACCGTTAACGAGAACTACGTTGAAGCTGGTTCCGACAGCGTCCGTGCGGAAGGATTTGAAGAAGGTCTATACGAATTTAATGAGTCGGTAATTCAAGCAATCCTAATCTATGGCCACGACGAACCTGGAGATCGGCAGTGTTGGCGAATTCACCGAGATAGCCGGCAACACCAAGCTTGTTGGTGCCAGTGGCAGCAGGGGTATATGCCGCAGTGTTATAGAGAGCGCGCAGGCAAGCAGGCGTAATTGTGCGCGCACAGCTGCTGGGTACAGCGGCATTAGAAACAGGCGCCAAGGATGCTTCGTGAATCTCCGCTGCAGAAAGAGGCTTCACGTCGTGCTGCACGAAGTTAGTCGCCTTCATGCTTCGGAGGGTACCGAAATAGGTCGTTGGTGCGATCACGTCGACGTGGTTGTGCAGTTCCTTCGGCAGGGAGTAGCTGAGGGTTCGGACGACGTCTTCTCCGGATTTGGCGTGGCGGTAGACGTTGTATTTGGTACCAAGCATGCGCTCAGCTTGCGCAACGCTGACGCGGAGAGTGACCCATTCACCAGCCGGAGTACGTTTTACTGAAGAAGGGTCGATTCCGTGGAATTCGAGCCATTCATCGACGGCGCCAACGGAGTTGGCATGAGGAGCGGTGAAAGCTTCGACTTCCTCCTTCGACAAGTGCTGGCCATATCTGCGATACACGGATTAATTGGGCTGGACATTACGATCGACGTCGACGACCTACCTGGCGTGGTACGGGTCGCTGATTTCCATCAAGTTCTCAATGAGATCGTCGATTCCGTATTGCTTCAAGCCGATGCGCATGTCGAAGACGTAGTCGGCAGGAGCAGCAGCCTTGTGTTCCCATCCATTTGGGATATCGGCCCACGAATGCTTCTCAGAAAAATCTTCAAAGCGCTTTACAAGAGGCGACGACAACGCCAGTTGGGCGACACCCAGAAGTAGGAAGGAGGACCACAACATGGGAGGAGAAACGGAAGGACGGAGTCAAGACAACAGGGCCTTGGGTGGCTAAGCTAGCGCATCAACTTCTTTATAGCGTTCCTCGGGCCTTCTCGCGTCAGCCCAACGGACTTCTATAGAATCGGCCTTATCTTCGTCGCTCGCATGGATTGAGAGGCAGAGTATGGTGCAATACCGCCACGGGGGCAAAGAACATCATGACTTAGAAGACGGCTAAATGTGCGGTGTGCATCATCTGGGATATCGAGGTCGGGAAGAGGCTGAGAACGCATGATATGATGAGAACGTCGAATGGAGGACAACCGGTTTATCGGGTACTTGTGTCGACGAAATGTACTACCGTGTCCGTTGCATGGACTAATACTGGTGGAGCATAAGTCTCCCCATCACCGTGAAGCTGCGTAGAGGAGTAGAAGTCTATCAATGTTATCAATTCCAGATAAAAATAAACCACACCATGTGCTCGCTTTTTCAGATTTTTCAGTTCCTCAGAGTAAGATCTCAAATAGAGCACTGCGCAACATATGCTCGTAATGCTTCTATATACATATCATGTGTATGCAAACGTGGAGTCAGCGAGCACGACTCTGTAGCGAATGGTGCAATCGAGTACGTACACGGTCTTCTCCACTTCGATGGGTGTCATTTTCGATGCCAGGAATCACAATCACAATATTCTAGCGTAGGACATATGAATAGGACGAATGGAGAGCCTCGGAAGCATCCCAAGTGCCGTCATCGTACGCTTCGCGGCAAAGATCTCTGAAGACCACTATTATGGCAAGTCGACCCTTCCATGTCGAGCGTGAGGGAACACTCGGCCTCAAGCCGCGGTACCTTGAGAGCCGGTTGCTTTAGTCATGTCTATAGAAGAGGGGTCCGCATCTACATACATTTGAGCATGAGATAGGCCAAAGATAGGTTTAATCTACATACGATGTAGGAGGTCTTGGCGTGGAGGATATATTGGTGAATCGGGAGGGGCCTCTGAGCTGAGGGAAATGTGCTGTAGTGTATGGTATCTTCAAGAACAAGAATCTAGCATAAGAAGAAGAAAAGTTTGTTGTTTTGAAAGTGAATGCCATGGTAAGCATCATGGAGGTGAAGACGAAAGAGATGGCCGAGAGCGTGACAAACTTAAGGTGACCCGTCAGTCACCACCTATACTTAGTGATCTGATCCGTTAAAAACTACGGATCAAATACGAGCAACCCCCCGAGTCCCATTCCGGGCCAAGTTGATCGACTTTATCATCAACTTGCTAATTCGGAGTCTGCCTACGGGAGACTAATTCCGGGCGTTCAACTTCCAAGTCCCTAGCTTTCCTTCCATTAGCATAATAAATTTAGTCAAAAAAATGATACATAGGGGTATTGTTGCAGTCAGACCCGACTCTACGAATTTGAAGTTCTGAATGGCCGATTTGTTGAACTCTCCATCCTGCGCCTGCGTTTGAGCAACAACCCAGACATCAAAATATTATTAAAGTGCGCATGTCCATCTGTCATCACAAGTAGTTTAATTTCGAAGAAGGGCTCCCCCGGGGCCGCATTGCTTGAGTGGATCGTATGGTGTAAATTCAGCAATTTTAGCTTGTTTAGGATCAGAGAGGATTGTGCACTTTGAAGACAGCAGGATATTAATGGAGGTGGAATAAGGGCTTCAATGAGCACCTAGAAAAAAGAACAAGCTTCACACAAATCAGAAACCAAAATATACCGCAAAAAGCGCAGGATGTTCCCCCGACAAGATACGAGTGCCCAGAAAGCGACTCACGGGCCCAGGAGGCGGGCGCAGTGCCCTGGCATCTTAGTTTGCTTAGATTAGTTATGTCTGCATAGGGTTTTACTGCAATAGACTTAAATTGACACGAAAAAAAAGGGCTTTAATGAAAAATTCTTACAGTGGTGGGTAAGCGAGGCCAGGCTTTTGACGTAGTCCACTTCAATGTGCGTTTGGTATTGAACGAATACGAATAGGACAAATGGCAAGCCTCGGAAGCACCTCAAGTGCCGTCATCGTACTCGGTTTCTGAAGATCCTTTTTACAGGCAAGATGAGTCGTGAGGCCTAGGGCACACTCGGTCTCAAGCCGCGGCACATTGAGAACCGGATACTTTAGGCCTAACTTATGCTTATGTAGGAAAAGGGGTCGACGTATACGTACATTTGAGCATGACATAGGCGACGGTAGGTTCAAACTTCAATCTATGTCAGTTATGTAGTCTTGGCATGGAGAGTTTATTCACGAAGGGCCTTTGAGGGGAATGCACCGTGGTTTATTGTGTAGATGGGCAGATAATAAGAACTCACACTTTCGAATGGATGCGGAATAAAAGGTGAGCGTTGGGTGAGCACTGTATAATGACTTTACCACTCTTACTCTCATAAGTGCAATGCATTTAATAATATAGCCCTCTCTGACATCATTACAGGCGAAAAGCACGGCTGACACGCCCATCCAAATATGTTACTGTGCAAGTTTATACGACTGTATCTCATTTGCTGTTTTCCTCCTCATTGTGATGTCATCAATATACCCGCATCATGGTCTACATTTGCAACTTGAACAGAGATCGAGAGAGAAAAGCAACTGCTGAAGTTCTTATCCTCACATTTATTTCGAATTATACACAAATGATATTGCAGACCATCCTATTGCAGTCTTCAGATAAACAAGTTCAAGCTGGAAGAAACCAGAGTATCAGGTCCAAGAGATCTTCTCTAGCATTGCCCAATCGTGACAAGGACGAATTGGAGCAAGCGGTGTCATACCAGTGGCCCACATGCCCGTCACTGTCGACATCGACAATGGATACCGCGTGTAAGGTCCTCCATCTTGGTTGATCCGGAGTTTGTCAATCTCCTTTTGCAAACCAGCCGGCAATCCCTTGTCGCGGATATTCATGTCGTACCGTCCACACCAGTTGAAATCAATGAATTTGATGTTCCCATCTGCGTCAAAGAGGACATTTTGGCCGCGAAGGTCACCAAAGACGTAACCATTGGAATGCAGTAATGTTAATACAGGAGAGATCTGCTGACGAGCGTTAGAGGGTGTCTTCGACGAGGCTTCAACGTAGTCCATCACGACCATATACATGAGGTCCGAGCGCAGGCAGAGGCCAGGTGGAGAGCGTTCAGCGGGGCTGGGAAGCACACCCGACGATGGAATTCCGGATACAGAGCCATAGTATCGTAGCCGAGGGGCATGTCCTTCGCGTGCAAGGAGCTCGTGTACTTCCTTTCCATATCTCGCGACAAATTTAACGACAATCTTTGTAGATGCAGCGTCCTCGTCCGTTGTAACGTCGCCGCTGGTTGTCTGGTTGGTGATCTGTGCGAGATATGTGACGCATGCAGCGTCCTCCTCCAAAGTTTCCAAGTAATCGAAATGAACCAAAGTCCCATCATTGGAAGTATAAGAAGAGGGGTATGGATAATAACGAGGGTGTGGTTCATTAGCTTCACAAGGAGGAACGCTGCCAAGACCTTCGTAATACGTTTTGAGCTCTGCGAGACATTGGCGAAGAGCTATGAACAGTCTTGCGTTGTGATAGATTCGGGCGTCTTCCTCTGTCGACGAAAGTGCCATCCACTTCATGTCTGTTAAGCGTTGAACGATAATTCTGTCCGTCAACACACCACCCAAAACACAGAGCCAGGGACCCCCTACAGCTATCAAGAAGGTCGGACAGCAGCATCTATCGCGAATGTCCCGTTTCTACGAAGAAAAGAGCTAAAACTGAATTCAAAATTGAACAACCAAGACTCACCAATGAGTCGATCCAGACGTGCCTCATACTGAGGCCTGCTTGAAGGCTCGGATCACAGTTTCGTATAGTGAGCTCTTGCTTCATTTCAACCACCAAAAGCGCAACGCGAGTATCCCCAATCTGGAGCGTAATAACAACGTCAGCCTCATTTCGATCTACGCTCGACTCGTCGCCCACGTCCGCCTGGAGGATATACGACAGACGACTACACAGCACATAGCCGTAGCGATCTTCGCTGTCCTCGACCTGGGATAGCTCGTACATGAAATCATAAACCATTCTGAGATCATCGACGGTTGGCTGGACGTCTGGATCATTGACGATTCGAACAAACCTATCAAAGATGGGATGAAATAACTGTATGGGAGGGCCAATCATTGGATGTTCGTGTGTAACCCTACGACCGTCATATATAGATTGAGCGGGGTCCGTTTGAATGTTGATATACCTGGATGACTTGGCTCCGGTCGAAGGAGTCTTTCCTGGAGTCGTGGCGATCTTGTTATATCCTACGCCACATATTAGCTATACTCCGACATAATTGACTCAAAACGTACGTTGGTATTCTTTGTATTCTTTCAACTCTGGAACCTGGTCAACCTCACCATAACCATCAACGGTGAGCACCAGATGAACAAGATCTCGCTCAGATAAAGCAGATGCTGAAAGTTTTTTGGAAAAAAATGCTGTGCCTGCGATAAATGAGAATTGATCATCGAAAGCCGCAAGGGTAATTTGTGCTGCCCAACCAGCTTTCGCTGCGATTTCGCCAAGGAGTGGCGTTTTAGGCTGCCAAAATTCGTGTCAGTGGTGCAGATACAAGAAAAAGGATGCCACCGACCACAAAGAATGAAACATCTTTAGGGTCCACAGAGCGAAAGCGCTTTCGCAATGACGGCATAAATAATGGTTTACAATCATCACACATGCCATTGAACAAGTCGCGAGGAATCAAGAGACTCTTAGGTGTGGTTTTCCTGATGGTTCGTTCAAAGAGCACCCAGTTCAGGATGATATCGTCTGATGATTTGTCTGAAGTGCTTGGCGATGCTGTCGCGTTCTGGGATCTTGTTTTGACCATCGAAAACCGCACGGCGGTTGTAAAGAAAGAGGTGCTGATCGCAGTGCCAGTAAGTGTTGAACGTTGAACGTTGAGCTTGGGCTTGTCGGATTGTCGCGCGTGCGGGTTCTAGTTACAAACGTCACACTTCCGGTGGTAATCTTTTAAAAAAAAAATAGGGCCTGCCAATTGGCCCGTAGATCAACCGTAGATAGTCTGCAAATATTAATGCCTCTGTAGAAGAGAGTTGAATATATTTACTACTAAACAAATTTGTAGAAGAGATAGAATATATCTGCAGATAAACCTGCGAAAGTTTCATTCAGAAAATCTATTGGTTAGACGGATTGGGTGTGATCTGGCGTCGGCATCTCGGCCATATTGATTAGTGCCAAACAAGCGCTTATGATTCGAGAGAGCATAGCCTCGCTTTTTTTTTTCCCAACAAAATCTGCAGGAGAGGTTTGTTGACTGGTCCAAAGATTACCTGGAGAATATCTGTCTGCAGAATTTAATCTGCTGGAGACTTTCATAGAGTTGTTTAATAGATCATTCTTTAGGAACAATTTGTACTGCAGACAAATCTGTCAAACATTTTTATATGATTTGTACAAATCAATGTTTGGACGACCATTACTTATTGAATCAAGGTCTTACACTCCATGGACTGTTCGTGGCCATCTCCATCCTCCGCCTGCGCTCTAACAAGAGCGCAGAGATCAAGATATCATCCAAATGCGAGTGGCCAGCTGGCATCACCATGAGCGCGTTCTCGGAGAAAGGCTCTTTGAGTTGGTCGCATGGAGTGAATTCAGCGATTTTGGTTTGCCCTGAATCGGAAGCGAGTGTACACTTGATTTCAAATTTTCCGAAAGATGTTAACAGTGGAAAGACACAGAAATTGAGTAAAATTTAGGGACATACAGTGCTCAGGGAGGTTTGGGGCCATGTCTTTGATGTGGTCCACTTCAGCGTGTGCTTGGTAGTGAATGTGTTGGATGGTAACCACGAGAAAGTATGGCAAGCCTGATTCAACATAGAGAGGCAGAACACACGGTTAATGGCAATGTTTCTAATGATAATATCTGTCACAACACACCATGCCTTTATTCTTAATGGTCGTCTCTCGGAATACAGTGTAGAAAGAATGTACCGCCGCCCGTATGCACACTGTTTCTGCTTGATTTTTCATATCGTCGATCCCCGTTATGGTTCTGGGTCCATGATGAATCAGAACGTGATACGATAAGGAAGTAATAATTGGGTTACATACGTAAATCCTCCAACGTAGGTCCCATTCGTCGTTCCGCCTCGCATGACCGATGTTATTAGGCAGTGTGGCAAGAAAGGATCATGAGATATGGAGATATGGTAAAGCGGGCGCGTGTCAGGTAGGTCAGCGGGTGGGACGAGGATGACAGCCCCGCTCGCTGGACCAAGGCTCGAGAACGTGTAGGTGACCGGGCGGTTGGGTATGCGCGCCACGTCGTATCTGGCCAAATATAAATTTTATATAGGATTAGCGCAGTACTGGGCCGGCGAGAGAGTTATGAAGAGACATACGAAGGCGGCGCGCCCATGGGCACTGATAGTCTGGCTCCAGGAGATCGATCGCCTGCCGGCCGCCCTTCATTCCTTTGAGGTGCATTGTTGTCGACTTCCTGATTCGCAGGTACTCTATCACTAGGATATAGCGAATTAGGCTCCCATGTAAGAGTTATCGGTTCGTAGGGTGGGATGGACGGAGGGCCAGCTAAGCCATCTTCTTGTGAGTTGAGGTTCGTGACGATTCGTTGTTCAGACATTCAGGTTGATCGAGAAGAAATAGACAGAGAAGATGAATCATTTGAAGACATCTAGCAACGTGCTATATATGCGTCTGGTGCGTATCCTAGAAAGGATGGTGATACGAACACAAAAACGTGCGTAGGGAGGCTGCAACGGGGCTGTGTGGGTTGCTCACGACAAACAAAGAAGAAATGGGATTTTGATATCCTAGACAGCACAGACGATGAGAATAAGGGTAGATTGGTTCAAGATATACCGTCGAACATAACAATTCTGGTAGACTCGTCTTCAGATGATGTGGTAGCGGAACAAGGAGCGTGTGAGAATTTGATGCGAGTAAGCTTGCCTTATTAGGACAAAGTTACTTCGACAGCAGACTCACCCACAACATACACACAGCTTATAAAACGCGTCCGTTTTACCTGTTATTAGTATACCTGAGGCTTCACTTGCATATCTATCCATGGATCATTATCGTAGCCTTTTGCATGATGAGCATCAATGATATATAATATTGCATTCCGGGCCGGAGAATTCCACACTGGTTTCTGAACAAAATCATGTGTAATGTAGTTCATACAGGCATACGCATTGTATAGTGGCCAAAAGCCGGTCGTTATCTGGATATGAATGCAGCTGCGGTGTGGAGTTCAAACCACTTACAATGCAATTCCACAATATCGAGTGTCATAAATAATTATACAATGCTTATGCCCCTTCTTTTTACCTCGGCTTTTACGTCATTTTTAAACTCAAGCATGCTGTTTTGCTTACACAACGGGCAAAATCTGCCTCGTTTGAATCGAACGAGGTTATCTCGGTTTACACGGCGTTGACAAGGCGGTTTGACTTTTCGGCACGACTTAGCCGAGGACATTTTGAGCCTTCGGCCAACCTTCGGCTTGCCTCCAGTGACGAAACGAGAGCCTTTAGAGTCTAAATATAGAGAACAATGGAAAAGATGAAAAGATTGAATCGCAAATTGATAAGAATTAAACACGCTCATGGGAACTCTCCATTGTTCCCCTTGAATTCCCTCTCCTCTCTCTCAGTTGCCAATGCCTCTAGTCATTTGTAACTGTAATTCTTGCAGTAAAAAATCTTTCACTCTCCATAGCCATAGCAGAAGAAGAAAGAAATGACAAAGGCAATATATTTTACACTCTGACCGTATATCTAAATGTCTCAAGGAGAGGCTGTAGCCTGCTCTCTTCGAAGTCCCATTGTTCGACCAAAAAGGAAGTTTACCTGGGCCCGTCTACGCATATATGATTGCAGTAATGATCACCTGCCACTATATGTATCACGCAGCATACTCAATTAATTAACCGATGTCAAGCAACCCAAACCTTATTGCCTCAATAGTAATACAAAGTTTGCGGGCTTTCAAAGCTGCCGTATTGTGCCGGAATGTCCAACCGACCTAACAACCGAGATAACCTCGGTCGAATTCAAACGAGGCAAGATTTGCCCGTGGTGTTACTACACAATAGTACACATGCAGCCATGTTCAAGCTATTGAAGATGCAGTATTTATATCGGGCACAACGATTATTATTCAGCGCTTAGCGCCCGAGCTAAATTTGAGTGCGTCTCGAAGTCTCTCAGTAATATATTAGGTCTCAAAGGCTTTTTTATTGACTAGACAGTACAAGACTAATACTAATGTGCGGTATTCTTACTTGAGCGTATAGACAGCCCGCAGTCTAGAAAGTCTGGCGCTCAACTGTCATGGACGCTTGAATAATCGATGCTTGGTGTATGGAGCTGACTGATTTCATTATCTGTTGCTAACGTTGGTAAGCTAAAGTATCCACTTTGAACTTTCTTTGAATTGTTATTCCGGAAGTCTTCCAACTAAAAGGAAATGATATCGCAATGCTCCAGGGATCATGTTCCTGTATTTAACACCGCCAACAGTCGCTGCCGTTCTAGTAGCAACGCAGAAATCAAGATGTCGTCAAAATGAGCATGGCCACTTGGCATTATCATCAGCGTAGGCTGTTGAGAAGATGCAGCTGGCCGCAAAAGTTCAGTTATTGTCGTAAATTCAGCGACCTTGGTACGGGAATCTTTGTTGTCGGAGTAGCACTGATAAATAAGATCAGTATCCTGAAAAATTTATAGAATTCATGAGGAGTTACGGTAAACGCTCCGGGCTGTGGCCATTTGGTGCATGTCCATACGAGCACTCTGGAAGATGAACCAAAAGGTTTCCAACGAAAGGTTTGCTGGGTTGCAAGATAGATCAGATACTCATCTTCTCCAATGAATCACTGGACAACATACCGCTCCTTTGCGTTTAGGTTCCTTCGTAAAAATCTGCCATAATAGATGCTCACGCCCGCGTATAGTGACGGTCTGCGAGCCAAATCTGGTGCTCTCCTGACCAGACATCATCGTCCTGAGTTCATCCGAGGAAGAATTATAATTAGAAATAGATTTTGAGATGATCGCACTCATACACACTTGAAGCCTCCTACGTAAGGACCGTGCTCGTCCGACCCTTTCGTTACGGAGGTTATGAGGCATGTCGGCAAGAATGGGTAGTGTCCCACTGCGATATAGTAGAGCGGAGCTTGGGAGACTGCGTCGCGTGGTGGGATCAGGAGCATGGAGCTGTTGCTGATACTGATGTTCGAAAATGTATAAGTCTCAGGGTGTTCTGGCACTCGCGCAACTGCATAGCTACATAAAATTTTAGTCATAAATATCATATATTCTGAGAATACTTACGATGGTGGGGGATCCAGAGGTACGTCCATTGGGGCCAACGCAAGTGGAAGAGAGTTTTCGCCATCGTCGTCATGACCTGGGACTACGACACTTTGAGCGTGTGGGGGCATTCCAGGTTCAGGGCAAAAGCGTCACCCTTCGACTGCTGGTATATAAGCTCGACGGAACCGGAAATCGTCTGCGTGAATAAGCTGCCAGGAGGACAGTCAGCGATCGCCCCAGACATGGGATCGCGAAGGTCGATAGCAATATCCTCGGGAGTTGAGCCGTTCGAAGTTCAAGATGCCGCGAATCGTCTTTATTAGCGATTGTGGTCAAGTGGCACCACAGAATAGTTATATAACTTTGTTTTCATCCTATGAATAGTTCTTCTGAATGTTATAGCGCTTTGAACACTAAAAGTAAAAGTTCGGAACGAGTTCAGGGGAAGGGCTGGGAAGCCTTGTCACCGAAAAGGAAGGCACTTTAGCATGAATTCCCACGTTCCACGTGTTGCCACTCAAAAGCGCGCTTGCACAGCTCCAACTTGAACAACGCCATCGCCAGGTCTGACTAACATTCGACGCCGCTTCCAGCGACGAGCTCCTCATATCCTCCAACACTTCTAGTCTTGGTCTTTTAGAAACACTGCAGTTCTTCACTGAACTGTCTTCCTGATGCAAGAAGCGGATGAACAAGGTGCGTCGAGTCATCCGTATTTCTTCAATGCTTGTATTCATATTCGTCCAACTCGTTGCGTGCATCCAGACACATGTCGTATATGCAGCGCACCCGCAGAGCCAGATCAACCCCTCTTCCATCCTTGCAAATGCTCCGGGACCATTCGATATATCCATCAGGATTGGTGAGTGGTGAAGTTTGGTTCGACGAAGTCGTCTGACGTATGGGGTTATAACAGTTTGACGACATGGCTAGCTCATAGCAAGAAGAAAAATTGCGATGTTTGCAAACATCCTTATTCTTTCACGAAAGGTATTTTTGATCATTCGAAGTCCTCTACAAAGCGAGCTTACAGTGAAAAGTCTATGCATCCGATATGCCGTCGTCACTCCCACCTGTGCTTCTCATTCGACGATTAATTCAGCATGGCTTCATGGCGATTCTCTTTGTGATAAGGGCGGTGGCGGTGGCTGCGATATGGTTAGGAGTCCTGCCATGGGTGACGGTATGGACATGGAGAATGTACTTCGCAATGGGCGAATCAACGTGAGTCCTCTTCATCTGAACTCCTGGCATACAAGAAATTTTGCCACTACAAAACATGTTGGTGGAAAATAATCCGTACGCTATTGGCTTGCATCAGCAGGGGAGAAAGTGGATGGTATATTGAGTCACCATTCCCCGTTCTGCCAGTTGCAATGCAATTGGTTTGCGAATGATATTTTCTGGCAATATGCTTTGTATGGGTTCAATTCTTGCAAAGCACTTCTTCGCCAGCAGTGTTGCATATCTCATTTACTAAATTCATGTCATTCGCAGTGCATGGTGGATCAGTAACCGCCCAAGACCAATACCAGCAACAGAATCCGAAGTTCCACTCGACAACACCAACTCTCCCGAACCTCTTCCAACAAATCTGCTTGTCAAAATCACTACTCATCCGGCTTGGATGGCGCTTTCTGCCGACATCTTCACCGGTCAAATCATCGCCTCACTTATCGTCTTAACATTTGTGGCCGTATTCCTATTACGTGAATGGATTTCGCAGAATGCGCGTCCTGGCGTTTTCGAAGAGGAAGAAGTACCTCCAGAAAACAGGCCTGCGCAACCAGCAGCAGCGGCAGCACAACCAGCAGCACAACCTCCCATGCAAGCTGCAGCAAATGCACTTCGCCATGCGGCTGATGCGCAAGCACAGGAAGAAGACCACGATGCTGAAAACGGCAATCCGAATTGGTGGGATATGACGGAAGCGGATCGTCAAGCCCAGCGGCGCCTGGACAAGAAACGAAAGGGCAAAGGAAAAGCAGGCGGCCCTCTTGCAAAAAATGCCAAATTGCATAAGGAGCGCGCTCTGCGGGAGTCGCTGCGGGAAACGATCAGAAGAGATAAGCTTAGGCAGGAGAGGGTACAGGCAGGGTTGAGCAGGCCCCCCATGATTCTTCCACCTATTAAAGGCGGTTTAGGAAATGGCAATACCGCGAGCCCGTCGAATGGAAACATCGACCCCGCCAACCCATTTCCGCCAGTTGTCCTCAACCCCCCTGCAAATGATATCCCATTCTCGCTACGCAACTGGAACGTACCGCCGTCATCATATCTGTCTCCGACACCCGTTCGGCCTCCTCTTGTTGCTCCTTCAACGCCTTTCACGTTCTCAATGGACCCTTCACAGCTGACGTCCACGCCCAATCTGTCGACTTATCGCGCACCGGAAGAGTTTCATTTTCTACCCAGGGCGGGTCCTTCGAGCAGTGCGGAGCCTGCGGAACCTTCAGAGCCACCGCCAGCATATACAACAGAATCGATGCAGGCAGACGACGATCCTATTCCGCATCTAGGTAGCAATCATCCTTCTGATGAGGACGAGGATGACGATGAAGATGAGGGGGAAGTCGATGAACCAGCGCGATATCATGACGAGAACGGGCGGTGGATCCACATAGATGATTATGACGAGTTTATGCGCGAACATATGCCGCCAAGAGACATCGATCTAGAAGCTGAGGAGAGACGATATTTCCGTGATGCCGGTCAACAGGACGAAGAGCTAGAATCCGCCAGCGACTCAGAAGACGACTCCGATGCCCATGAGCATAGCGACCACGAGAATGGGCATGAGCACGGGGACATTCAGGAAGGAGACAACGGAGAAGCACTTGCGGAGGAAAACGAGGATGAAGATGAAGACGGAGACGGAGACGGTGGCGATGGTGATGGTCTGTTCGATGACGACGGCCATTGGGAGGATGTCGAGGACGATGTAGAAGAAGTACAAGGTTTAGGACAGATTCAGGCTGCAGCGGATGCGCCGGTTCCCGCACAAGCGGCTGCAGCTGCCCAAGATGCGGCAGCGGCAGCGGTTGATGGCCTTGACGAGGTGGACGGGAATGTAGAAGACGATATGGAGGGCGTCCTGGAGGCTATTGGATTGAGAGGGCCGGTGTTTGGCGTCATCCAAAATGTGAGTGTATTCACCAGTTCAATGATTTTTTATGGTTATTAATTGAATATCGTATTCCAGGCCATGTTGATGATCTTTGTCCTCGATACCGCGATTGGTATCGGCATCTGGATACCTTTTACAATCGGCAAAACTACTGCTCTACTCTGCGTACGTATTTAATTTTTTCTTCTACTTATTATCTTCGTCAACGTAACTAATGACTGTATGGAACCTCAGCTGGATCCACATCGGCTGCTACAGGTTCTCCATCTACCCATACGAGCAATGCGTCTAGTCACGGATCCCATAGTCGATTTCTTTGCATACATCCTCGTCGAGCTCACACTTCCTTGGATCCTCAGCATATGCAAGGGTCTGCTGAAGCTTTCAGTATATATCGGCTACAGGTTCCTCCGTGCATCACTGAACGGCACCATCGCAGACCACATCGCTACAGCTTCTACGAAAATGGTGCGCATAGGCAGTTAATCATGAGGGTGCATAACGATTGGCTAACAAGCTCTCTACAGTATACCTATTCAGCGTCTCTAGCGGATAGCGCAAGCAAATATGTGTATCACTTAACGGCCTCAAACGACACTGTCGTTGTCGCCACAGCATCCAAATCGACGACGCTCATTGATTCGATTCCTGATTATTTAGGCTTTACTGAGCCGTATTTCGAGGCACTAGGGAAGGAGATTAGGATATTAGTCATGAAGTTCCAGGAACGATGGATCCAGCTTGCCCTCGGAAGCGGTCCTTCCAGTCGCTTTTTCGCCATCTCACTGGGATGGGGGGTGATCTCTTTCCTGGTCGCTTTGTACCTCAATCTTTTGACCGTTGGAAATGCGAGAACTGCCGGACTTGCTGTAAGGAATGCTGTCAGACAGCAGTTGCTCGTCCTCAAGGTGTGTTTCCTGCTGCATCTGCAATTAAACAAAGCTAATTGTGGTTGATTTCTCTCATTAGGTCGCTGCTTTCATTTTCATCGAGCTGGTCACATTCCCTTTGGGCTGTGGTATCGTTTTGGACCTCTGCACCGTTTGGCTGTTCCCCGAGGCTAATATGCAGTCGCGGATTGGCTTCTTCATTCAGGCGCCTCTTACTGCGATGTTCTATCATTGGGTCGCCGGAACGATGTTCATGTATGTTCTCCAAAGCTCGTGAACTAATTCTTTTCTAAGGCTGAACCCACTTTCCTATAGGTACTCTTTCGCCGTTCTTTTGTCCGGCTGTCGAAGCGTGATGCGGCCAGGTGCGATGTGGTTCATCAAAGATCCTCAAGACCAGAACTCGCACCCCATCCGTGATATCTTGGATAGACCTACTCTAACTCAGTTGCGCAAGATTTGTGTCAGTGGGCTGATGTACTCCTTCGTTGTAGCGTGTGTCGTTGGCAGCGTTGCGGGTTTACTGTTACTCGGAAGCAAGTCGATTATGCCATTCAGATGGAAGAACCGGTATGTGTTTTCTTCCCGAACTATGGAAGAGCGTGCTGAATGATATTTCCAGGGACCCTTTGTCGAACGTTCCTGTGGACCTGCTATTTCTGCACCTTGTCCTGCCGTACACCATGCATTATTTCCGACCGAAGCGTGTGGTCAAGCACGTCGCGACGACTGTGTGGAAGTTTTTGGCAACGAGACTGCGCCTCACATCTTACTTTTTCGGCGGAAGACATGCACAAGAGGAATATACGCCAAAGAATTGGAGGGACAACTTTATCCGCAGCGACGTTCACGTCGTTGGCGAAAATGATATCCCGGACGGTTCCTTCCGCCGCGTGCCAGCCACAGACAACCTTGCCCTACCTCGCGACATGCGCGCCACGGTCCCAGTCACAGCTGACGGCGTGCCCATCGACAGCGACGCGCGCTTCCTCATGCAGCTGCAGAACGCAGAAACCGAAAAAGCAAAGAAGAGCGTCAAAGACGACTTCATCATCGTGTACATGCCGCCGTACTTCCGGTACCGGGTCATCGCGTTCATCACGCTGCTGTGGCTCTTCGGCGCGTTCATGCTCGGGCTGGCGGTGGCGCTGCCCATCCAGCTGGGCCGCAGCTTCTTCCGCCTGTTCACGCCGCGCGACGTGCATGATGGGTACGCGCTGCTCGTCGGGTTCTACCTCGTGTGGATGTGCTACCTCATCGCGCGCGCGGTGGACCGGCTGGATAAGCGCCGTCAGCGACGCGCCGCCGCCAGCAGCAGCAACGGCGGCAACGGCGGGGGTGGGGCGCTGTTTACGCTTGTCCTCAAACGCGGGATGCTGTGGCTGGCGAAGACGGTGTACATGGCTTTCTGGCTGGGGGTAGTGATCCCAGTGCTGTTGGCGATCGTGGTGGATCTGTACATGGTGCTCCCGATACGGTTTACGCTCGATCCGGAGATGACCCCGCGCATTCGGGTGGTGGATGAGTGGGCGCTTGGGTTGCTTTATGCGAAGATTGCGCTGCATGCGCATCGGATTCAGCCGCCTAATCGGCTGACGCGCGGGTTGACGCATGTGAGTTTGCATTGCATCGGCGCTTGCTTGCTTTTGTTGTCGTTTCATACCAGTTCTGATATTTCATCTTTTGTTCCTCTAGATCATGCAGCATGGATGGACGCATCCCGATCCTGTCACAGCGACTAAGGAAGTGATCGCGCCGCTAGCAGGCGGATTACTAGCCATGATCCTCTTCCCTGGTATACTCTTCCGCACAGTACAGCATCTCTTCCCGGACCTGCCTCTGGATAACCGATTCATATGTAAGTCCAATTCCTATGATGCATTCCATTTTTACCTCATTTTTAATTATGATATGCTCTCTCAGTCATGCACGTGTACCCATCGGTGTTCATCCTCGCGGGCAGCGTGCGCTCTGCGATCACGCTCTATGGGATGCTGTCGTCGTGGTCGCAGGCGATACGGGATAAGGAGTTTTTGGTGGAGATGAGGCTTAAGAACCACGAGCCGGAGCCGGAGCCGGGGATGGAGGACGAGCCAAAGTCAAAGCCGAAGCCGAAGGCCACACGACTTATGGTTCCTAGTGTTGGAGAGGGAACGGCGCATGTGGTGGTTGGAAGGGCGGATGGTGGTGTTGAGGGAGATGCGGAGGCCCAGGAGCTTGAACCTGAGGGCGAGCAACAGCAGCAGCAGCAGGAGGAAGTGAACGGGCTGGTGGAGGAGGATGGTAATATGGATATGGATGTCGATGTGGATGATGATCAATAGGCATTAATTTTTTGAGAGCGTTGTAGACGTAGCAGTTATTTTATTCATCACACTTTGTATTTCATCAAATTTATTTGTCAATCCCATAGGCATTTTTTCATTGCTTTTCGTTGTTGCCTCGATGAGCTGGCCCGTAACTTCAAAAGCGTACGGTGCATACGTACATAGCAGTCGCCAGTAATGGCCATTTCACTAGTGGCCAAATTCAAATGACGCAGTCCGAGGCCGCAAGTCACTTGAATGGTCGATTCACACGATGACTCAGAGTAAGCAACAGCGCCACGATGGCACACAGCATGGAAGCCACAGGGCAGAGGGTTTGGCTCCCCACCTTCAAACCCCCATGCATACAAGCAAAGACTCAAGTATTTCAATACCAGTATGCGTTTCAAGAGAGAATGAGATTATAGTAATACAGTATACAACAAATAGATAGCGCGATGAAGAATGAGAAAGAAACCCAGAACCGTTTATGCACCGAAACCGTAGAGTGTGCGTCCTGACCGCTTGAGAGCGTAGACGACGTCGAGGGCGGTGACTGTCTTCCGCTTGGCGTGCTCGGTGTATGTTACTGAGTCGCGGATGACCTAGAGAAGCACACGATGTAAGTCCAAGTCCAAGGACGGATTGAGTGGGAAGGATACTGACGTTCTCGAGGAAGATCTTCAGAACACCACGGGTCTCCTCATAGATGAGACCAGAAATACGCTTCACACCTCCACGACGGGCGAGACGGCGGATGGCAGGCTTTGTGATACCTAAAGGAAAGTATTAGACAAGTCGAAAAGCCGAAGGAGTTGAAGGCTGCGCACCCTGGATGTTGTCGCGAAGAATCTTGCGGTGGCGCTTGGCTCCGCCCTTTCCGAGTCCCTACAAAGCACCATCGTCAGAAAAACCAGACTTATCATCCGAAGAAATAATGTCCAACACACCTTTCCGCCTTTTCCGCGTCCAGACATTGTTATTTAAAGTAGTAGTAGTGGGTGGTGGTGGTGTGAGATGGGTGCGGTGGAGTGCTGATGGCAAGCGGAGAGATGGGAAAATACCCAAAACAAGCACCTCCGTTATATATCCTTTTCCCCCCCCCAAGCGATGTGGCTGTGCTGCATTTCTCTGTTTGTTGAATCGGAAGCCACGGTGGCCGCGCCGATCACGTGCGTAACGCGCTCGCGTTTATATATATGGGGCGCTCGTTTTGGACTGGACCCCCCATCTTCACCCACCGCCCTTCGTCGTCATCTCAAGTCACCACCACCACCACCACTACATCATCATCAGCAATGGCCCGCACAAAGCAAACTGCCCGCAAGTCTACCGGTGGCAAGGCCCCTCGTAAACAACTCGCTGCCAAGTCGTCGGCGCGTAAGACTGCTGTGGGTTTTACTTTCTTTACCTTGTCTACCTTTGATTTAATGCTCCCTACTTAGGCTGCCGCAGGAGGAGTGAAGAAGCCCCATCGCTTCAGGCCCGGAACCGTCGCCCTCCGTGAAATTCGTCGTTACCAAAAATCGACCGAGCTGCTCATCCGCAAGCTCCCTTTCCAGCGCCTCGTTCGTGAAATCGCTCAGGATTTCAAGGTCAGCTCCATTCTACCTTCATGACTCGCTCTATAACTGACTCACTGCAGACTGACCTGCGCTTCCAATCATCCGCCGTCATGGCCCTCCAAGAAGCCGCCGAGGCATACCTCGTCTCGCTATTCGAAGACACCAACTTGGCTGCCATCCACGCTAAGCGCGTCACCATCCAGCCCAAAGATCTCGCTCTCGCCCGCAGGCTGCGCGGGGAGCGGTCATAGATGGACGGGGTTGGGTCTTTTGGGTTATGCTCTAGGTTTTGGTTCTTTTTATTCCCTTTTTCTTTTTCAAGCAGCATTCATTATTATTGTACCTGTATATGTATCCCCTCCCCATCCCAAAAGCTTCAGCGCTTTTCTTCATTAGTTATGGTTCACATGCAATATGAACGTTTAATTCTCTATGGATGTGTAATTGAGATGGTGGATGAGAATGTGCTTCCTTTTAACTTATAACACGTCGTTCCAGCAGTGCAGAGGGTTGTTGACGGAGTTATCTACGCTTCGGTATCAGTAGCGGTAAGCCACTGATGGGGCAGGACATGGAACAGTGCGTAAAACCTTATCGTTTCTGCGACCATCGCGAAACGTGAGTTCTTGTCTTATTCTACTCGTCTGTCTATGAAGCATTCACCCACCGTTTGATAGATTGTCGATAAGAACTCCTAAAAGATATCGACGTCAACCACCTCGTAAGCATAATCAATTAGTTTAAATGTTAGTTCAATATTGAATGTATAACATCGTTTCTGCAGTCCACGCCTCTTCGCACTCTTAATAGGGATAAACAAGTATAACGAATCTCCCACCATCGTTTCTGATTCCGCAAACACTCAAAACACAGACCCTAAAAACTCCCAACTTAAAGACGTGGATGAACCTGATATATGCGAATCGTAGTTCACCAACCTCCACGGCGCAGTCGCAGACGCAGAGCGTTTCCACTAATACCTCGATATCCCCAACGAGCACATAACCCTCCTTCGCGACGACCAAGCTACGCGTGCAGGGATCGTCGACGCGCTCTGCCACCTTGCCGACGAATCGAACGAGATCCGCTTCGGGGATGCGATCGTCATCTTCGCGGGGCACGGTGCTGCCCAGGCGTCTACTCGGTACTCTCGTGGGTACCCCGAGTTTGTCGAGGCGTTGATCCTTAATGACTTCACCGACAATCCCGTGTAAAGGGCATTCCTTACTATACCAAGGCCGCATTGATCGATGACATTGCTGATAGGAAAGGGAATAACATTGTGAGTCCTTTGTTTTTGAATTTTATATATGTAGTGCACTTTGCTTAGGCGTTTACTACAGACTATCGACGGATTGATCGGCAGGACCTATTTTTTAAAACTCAGTTCTAAACATTGCCACCCTCCGAAGTGTGACGTTTGCGTGACTATCTGACAAGCCCAAGTTCAAGTTGAAGCTCAACACTGCGATCAGCACCTCTTACTCTACAACCAACCTTGCGATTTTTAATGGTCAAAACAATATCCCAGAATGCGACAGCGTCACCAAGCACTTCAGATAAATCATTGGACGATATCATCCTGAACTGGGTGCTCTTTGATCAAACCATCAGCAAAACCACACCTAAGAGTCTCTTGATTCCTCGCGACTTGTTCAATGGCATGTGTGATGATTGTAAACCATTATTTATGCCGTCATTGCGAAAGCGCCTTGGCTCTGTGGACCCTGAAGATGTTTCATTCTTCGTGGTCGGTGGCATCCTTTTTCTTATATCTGCACCACTGACGCGAATTTTGGCAGCCTAAAACGCCACTTCCTACCAAAATCGTAGCGAAAGCTGGTTGGGCCGCTGCGGCTTTCAATGATCGATTCTCAAAAATCGCAGGCACAGCACTTTTTTCCGACAAACTCTCAGCATCTGCTTGATCTGACCTTAGGACGCAGCATCTACAAAGATCGTCGTTAAATTTATCGCGAGATATGGAAAGGAAGTACACGAGCTCCTTGCACGCGAAGGATATGCCCCTCAGCTACGTATACGATATTATGGCTCCGTATCCGGAATTCCATCATCGGGTGTGCTTCCTTTCCCCGCTGGTCGCTCACGCTCTCCACCTGGCTTCTGCCTGCATGCATATGGTCGTGATGAACTACGTTGAAGCCTCATCGAAGACACCCTCTAACGCTCGTCAGCAGATCTCTACTGTATCAACACTACTGCATTCCAACGGATACATCTTCAGTGACCTTCGCGGCCAAAACGTCCTCTTTGACGCAGATGGGAACCATCAAATAATAAATTCATTGATTCCAACCGGTGTGGACACTACTACAACAACAACATGAACATCCATCCACGACATGCCTGAGAGGTTACCTGTCGGCTGGTTTGCAAGCAAAAACAGAGCAAACAGACAAACTGCACCTCAACCAACCAACCAAGATGGGGGGACCGTACACGCGGTATCCCAGGCCATTGTTGATGTCGACAGTGCTAGTGAAGGGCATGTGGGGTGGTGGTGGTTATGACACCACTTGCTCCAATACGTCCTTGTCACGATTGGGCGATGCTAGAGAAGATCTCATGGACTTGATACTCCGGTCTCATTCGGCGTGAGCTAGTGCTTGTGTTTATCTGGAGACTTTTATTGTTCGATGTTTTTTTTACGTAAGTCTGGAGCTCAAGTTGCGTCGATGCTCCAATAAACTCGGAAAGTTTGGTCCGATATCCTGAACGCTCATGGCAATGCTCGCTGCTATATAAATCTTGGTTCGAAATAAAGCTAGCCTACTTTGGTTTTCCTGTGAATATTTCTTTCTGTGAACGTGTACTTAGTGCCCAGCCAGCTAGCCAGTCAGACATACAAACAAACAGACAGACAGACAGACAGAGAAGACTACCTATCACTCTCACTCCAAAGCTTCCAACTCTGCACCCCAATTTTATGCGTACGCAATCGAATAACGACGCGGATTATATGAAATACAACAACATATAACATGGCGTGCAACAATGAGCATGAGCAGTGTATGTACTCTATGCAACAAAACCATTCACGGAAAGCGGGAAGAAATAGAGAAGTGAGAAGAGAAGTGAGCAAGTAAGTAAGTAAAAAATCTAAAAAAGAATGTAAAGATGTAGTCTACGGTTGATCAATCAATCTATAGAGTAGTATGCCAGCAGTGAGCGTAGAAGATGTAGATGTGCATGGAGTGTGGATAAGAGCAACACGAGGATATGATTATCTATACAAACGTGCGAGCAAGATAAGCAAGCGAGATGAGCGGTGGGAGGGGAAGGAGGGATGGGTATGGTATGGTACAAGTGCAATTGCAATTGCACAATGGGGTAAGGATAAAAGCGAGTGGGGAAAAAGGGAAAGGACGGAAAGCGTGGTGCGGAGAAGCACAAACCACACGCTGCAACGCACGACAACGATACCACGCCCTTCTAACAATACCTCGACTTCCCCCCAAGATGCATCAGCGCCTCGAACAGCAGCATCAGAAGCACACCCACCGCGACGACTATCTTGATGCCTTGGTGCAGTACCCCGTTCCCGTTCCCGTTGTGGGTGAGGGCGGTGGCGGCTGACCCGTATCCGTTGACAGACGACCCGAGCTCGGGGACTGAGGAAGGGTCAGCGGTCAGCCACCGCTCGCCGGCGGTGAACATCTCGCGCGCAGGGAACACCTCGAGGATCTCGCACTCGAAATGGGGTACGGTCAACGTATACCTGCGCCAGAGCTGGTTCCCAACCTTGTCCGCAGTGGTCGCAAACGACGCCGCCGCTGACGACGACTTCTCGTTAATAGCGGAAGCCCCATCCCTATCAACCTCCCCAAGCCCGACCTTGATGAGCTCAAACGCAGGCACCTTCTCCATGCGGCGAAACATCTGGCCGATAGCGTACTTCTCCTGCAGGAAGAGATGCGCCGTGCTCGGAGACGTGATCTTTACAGTGGACGTCGCGGTGCAGACGATGCGGCCGTTGCACTGGAGGTGCACCTGCCGGGTCTGCACGATCGGCGCGTCCGGTGCGGCGGAGGCGATGATGGCGGGGGTTACTTGGTGGATGGGTTCGTAAGAGGAGGAGGTGGGGGATACCTGGCGCGAGGTGTGTGAGTAGACGAGGGCGATGACGATGGGGCGGGCGAAGAATGCGCTATGGGTACGTGTGGGTTGGTTAGATGGGGTTGGTAAGGGATTGTGCATGGGTCAATACGCACCTAAGGACGCGCTGCAAGTCGCCCTGCGCAGAGAGCGCAATGCGCTCGATGCCATTGACCTCCCGCGGCCATGGATACTGCAGAAACGGGGAATAGTGAGCTAGACCGTAACGGAATGAGGAACGGGAGAAGGCAGTACTAACGCTAATGCTGGTAGTCTTGGCGTTGTACGAATCGAAGGAAGTCATTTTGTGCTTCGGGATATTGGGGAATAGAGACTTCTCGTCCATCTCGGGGCGCCCTTTAATACGCGGGGAGAGGAGAGAAATGAGACGCGGCTAGGTTGGTTCGAATAGAAGCCGCCGTGGTAAGACAGGGTCAGCTTAGCCGTTCCACCCCTGGGATCGCTCCTAAAATTAGTTTGAGCCGAGAATAGAACTGTTGGGTTGCCTCGAGGGGATATTGTCGTCGGTGCTTGGAAGGGTTCAAACTCTGCGACATGGGGACACTCGGCGAGCCTCGAAACGTAATGGCAAACAAGTCCTTGCACACCGTGAGAACTATGTCCGGCGTCGTTTGGGCGCTTTCATTCCAAACTTCTTTTTTTCAAACGCCGTTTTGGTATCCTTAACGCAATGGTTGTTATCACGTCCTTTCGTTTTTGACATGGTACTCATCATATCGCCTATGTTGTGTGACTCTTATCATCGAGCTTCTTTTCGTTTTCGCTTGTTTATGATGCTCCAACGCCCTTCAACAAACAATGGGGCCTCGAGCCGACCACCATCGGCACATTTCCAATCAGAACGTTGATAGTAGGGTGATACTAAGTGTCCGTTACATACCATACCTATTGACAAGGGCCCGCCAACAACGAGTCGCGCGTTGCTTGATACCGATAAACACCCAAAAGCTAAACAACGAAAATGATTGGATTTAGAAAGGCCTGTAAGTAGTTAATCCATCTCGTTCCATGTGCTTTCGCAGACTCGGAGTATACTTAACTCTTTTCATACATGACCCATAAGATTAAACACCGTGCATTTCACCGATCTCGCGCGCCGCGATGCGATGTCGATGGGGCGCGCAAAGGTATGAGTATATTTTTAGGAAAGGAAATAACCTTGCCTGCTTTGTCTGTCTGCCTTGGCAGCCCGAACTAGTCTTCGTCATGAATGAATGAATGAATATGAATCGCCGGCGACGCTGAACGTTGAACCCTTAGATCTTCATCCTTGCCACCTAGCGTGCGCGTCGGATCTACAGGGTTTAATTTTGGGCATTGACATGGACCTGAACCGCATTGAGTTATAAGGCCATTGACCGCCCCCTCGATGATCGTACATACATACATACATACTGGGCTCGACCTAAGTAATACCCGACGAAAGAAGACCGAGCTGAGTGGCTGGTTTGGATCTAATCTCCTAATGTTTTGTCGTTAACTGCGTTCCATTGCATGCGCGGCATGTGGATGGGGAGCTGGGCGGTGGTAGGTTGCTGTGGATGGGTATAGGATAGGAATAGGAATAGGATGGCAAGATACGACATGGTAGGACAGGATACGATAGGATGGTCCGTGCAACGTGTTGTGTTTTGGGGTTCAAGAGATAACGCGAACGCCCAACGCGTTTAGACGCGCGTCGATACACAATATATCATACTCCGAGCTACATACTGCCTTGGACATGAATCACATAGGGTCATCAATCACGGCCCCTTCGACAGGGATCGACGCACCCGAAAGGAGATCTCATAAGACTCAGTGCCAGTGGTTGGTTGGTTAGAATCTAATCTCCTCAGACTTGATTTTATTTGTTGTTTACTACACTCATCCGCGTGGTAGATAGACAGCGGGGCGACGGGGCTGGGTTAATGTGGATATGAGAAGGAATAAGAATAGGATGGGATAGGGATAGGGAAGGATAGGGATAAGATGGGATAGGGATAGGGAAGGATAGGGATAAGATGGTAGTATACGATAGGACGGTCCGTGAAACGTGTCGTTTTAGAGTTTCCTGGTGAGGTTCAAGAGATAATTATAATACCTAAAGCGTCCTGCACGTCGACACCTACCTAGGTAAGTAAGTACATATGCGAACTTGACAGGATATCCAAATTCTGATTCCGCTACAAAGTCAATAAATCTAGCATCTACAGTACGAAGCATTATCTCGACTCGACTCTGCCTACGCAGAGAAGAACTTCTTCTCGTTACCAATTCAATTCAATTCAATTCAATCCACATTGACACTGACAGCAATGACACACACACAAAACAAGCGAACTACGCATGTATGTTTTCTGTCAGAAAATCATCACCCATTGCCGAGAACGCGTTTATGTCACCGCGGACCTGGGTAGAAAAAAGTTAATTATGTACATGTCCATAACGGATAGATGCGTATACATATCTCATTTTGGGGGGGTGGCGCTGACAGTGAAACTAAAGAGCTCCACAGTCGTTGATTTATGATGCGTATCCTCGCGCGCAGTGCGTTTGGAAACGAGGTCAACGCGAATGCGAGCGTTCGCTCAATTGTGAAGGGTAATCGAATATATCTCGTCTTCCTTCTGATGCGCGTTGGCGAGGGCGAGTCGTAGGCTAGGTATCTTGGTACATAAATTAAGTGGGAGAGGGGGGTGCTGGGGTAGAGAGACTCAACAATACTGTATATGTAATGTAGAACATACATCTACTGTAAACTACCAATCCTCGATGAGTTTTCCATGGAGGTACATTCAACGCAGATACATTACTCGAACAGAAGTCGATCCGTCGAAACGATATTAGAAATCTCGACGCTCTGAATTACTGTCCTACACCGACACCGACACCGACACCGAATAGCGATGATAATCACGAATGCCGAATGCTGAATGGATATGGACATGGATATGGATATGCAACACCAATACCGAATAGTCTAAGTGACAAAGTACCGACGCTCTTCCTCCACTCCAAGTCATTCCGCACTTCATATCCATGACAGCGAAACACAACCAGAAATAAACCACCCGTGGGCCGTTAATCGCTCGAGACGGGCACGGAGTGAGAAGCAAAGTGGAAGTAATCTCATCACTTGGGTGTCACCCCTCAAGGCACCGCGAGTTCCAGTTCCAGTTCGAGTGCCAGTGCCGGTGAGAGATCCATTTAGGGTGACGTCGGCAGTATCTTATCTTATCCGCTCACTGCCCAGGCAGCACATATATACATATCTAAGTAACTCAGCTTAATTTCCGAGTGCTATTCCTGTTTCTTCCAAGTCGTCTGTACAGGACTGTTCTCTTCTCTTCTCTAGCGCTGTTAGAAAGGGAAACGAACGCTGAAAACTCTGCGTCGAGGTTGGAAGTTTTCAGGAATTGAATGCGCGATACATGTTTGATGCGTGGTAGATATGGAGCGACGGTTTGCTGAGTGAGTGCATTTAGGGCGCCTAATGGGATATAAATAGACACTCGCCGGATCCGCACGGGCCTGGGGTATTGAATTTTTCCCATGCACAATCCACGTTATCCTCCAGTGTGAATTAATGAATCGTCTGAAAATACACGATCTCTTGACGATCACAACATTCAGCAAACGATCTTGGAAGGGGAACAAATGCCAAAGACCCGGAAGAAAACTCCCAAGTCGGCGCTGCGTGTCAATGCTAAACGTGCGGCGCTGCAGGTAGCTGTTAGTGATAGTAGTGGAAGGACAACTGACGCCGCTGGGGCTTGGAGTACTACTAAGGCTGCGGGGCCAACGAAGACGCTGCCCACTTACGATATGGGTCTGGGCTTGGGGGAGGTACAGGACAGAGCAGCGTGGCGCGCTTCGAGGATACCAGAAGATGGCATTGTGAGTTATCGTGCACCCTCTGATAAACATCTGGTCCAGGAGCCTTTGCATTGTGTACTTCGATTCACGGCGCTCAAGCGTCTCACTTTCTGCACAGATCACGAAAGGCGTTGCATTGAGGAATTATCATCTGCATAAAAACGATTTGGAAGGGTTGAAGTTCGTGGAGGATCAGTGAGTCGTGTTGTACATGAGGCATTTTCTTTATCGGCGCCTTATCACCTGCCTGGCGGTTATTGACTTTGCATTGTTATTATTATATTAGGACAGTCAAGAAGATCAATGGAGAGCATCGGGTTATAAAGATGAACATATACCGAGAAAGAGAAGTCGAACAACGAGCTTGGGAGAAGTTCGGCGGGCCTGACATGTTCGAAAAGTTGTACGTATACTCTCAATTCCACTACGCTTCACTTCTTTTTGCTCCTTCTTTGTTTGAAGCTTATTATTCTTATTCTTACTGCAATATTTACTCTTCATTCGAAGCTTGATGGATAAAATGACCAAGTTCTATGCACATTACGATCCTAGTTCAGGGAAAACGTTCTGCAAACCGCACAGCTACGACATCGGTACCATCGCCAACACCCACGACAACTCCTCCTCTTCCTCTTCTACGTCCCTTTCTCTGCCATACACCACCTACCACTTGCCTAATCCGCGATATCCACCCTCCTTCGAAACATCGACGCCCGCGCTTCTCAAGATAAAAGCGGACATGGAGGGTCGCGGCGAGAAGTGGTTGTGGGATGCGTTGAATAGGGTGATAGCCACTACGGAGGACGAGAACGATTTCTTGTACCGGCCGCTCCTTCGTGATTGTGTTGGGAAAGGAGCTGAGGATAGGGAGGAGCTGATGATGTATGCATTCGAGCATCTGCATTATCCTGCACGGCCGATGGTGGAGTCGTCACTGGGCGAACCTCACGTTGACTCGGTATCTTTCGCTGCCCTCTAAAATCTCCTCGATCGAGCGGCCTCAGCGGAAAAGCGGTCGTGGTATAACGATGACGACGATGAGGAGGTAGAAGTAGGGTTTGTCGAAGTGCACGATCCCGTTCTGGGGCATAAGTCCCTCCGCTGGAAAGAGTCGTACATGCGGGAGGTGTACGCCTGTTTGGACGCGGTGAAGGATGAGCATGGGATGGATGGGAGGGAGAGGGCGCGGTGGTTGGTGTATGACAAGGTGTGTTGCCGTGTCTGCATGTACGCTTGAACGAGCGTTAGATTGACTTTGTTTTCTATTCCAAACTTATTGCAGTATGTCGAATGCAAAATTGGAGGGCTGATATATTATAAACGGAACGGGAGATGGGAGTGGACGGACAGCGCTGATTTTTGGCTATCTGACATCCAGAGTCTGCCATCTTAAGCGAGCATCTTTGTCTTTTTCTTGCTAGTATGTTGATGTATATCTGTATTTTTTTTTGCTTAAATTTACTGGATTTTACCTGAGACTGTAAAACACCTATAAAATAAAATTTCGGTAGCTCAGATGGGAATTGCAGAGTACATTCATTCAAATTGCATCTGTGCGCGACCCGCGGCGCCTAAATGGGATATAAATAGACACCCGGATCCGCACGGGGAGTTGATCCGGGACATCTTTTCGGACTCAGCTAGTTGACTTGCAATTTTTGAAACCTTCGCTCACTCACTTGATTTGTTTTCGTCCAAGCGTCGAATATATGAAATATGCCGAAGGCTAAACCGAGCCCAAAGTCGTTCCCGAAAAACAGAGCGAAGGCTCCTGCGAAGCCGCGCAAGGTGAAGATGAGGGAAGTTCAGGACAGAGCGACATGGCGGTCTTCGTGGATATCTCCGACAGCGACTGTGAGTATCAATTGACGCCGAGATTGAGGTCATAGGTTTGTATTTTGTCAAGTTGAGTTCTTACCGACGCACGCTATGTAGATCTCGAAGACCAATGCCATGAGAGATTATCGGTTGACGAAAGACGAGATGGAAAAGTTGACACATGTGACGGATGAGTGAATTTGCGCCTCCTATCAATATTTATATCTACTAATATGACAGCTCTACTAGGACAGTCAAAAAAATCAAGCATGTCGACCAACTCATGCCAATGTATCTGTACAATGAAGTTGAAGTTGAACTCTTAGCTTGGAAGAAGCGCGGTGGACCGGAGATGTTCGAAAAATTGTATGTCTGAAACCGCATGCATGTCTCTTGGGCCTTTCGTATATTCACTAATATCAAATTTGAAGCCTCCAAGACCAAATGACAAAGTTCTACACCAAAAATGGTACCTCATCGGCTAAAGAGTTCCACAAACCGTCCAGCTACCACTTGCCTAACGATCCCGCATTGCTACCTCGCATCACTCGCCTTCTGCCTCCTCCGGACACTGATCCGTCCCCTGAAACTTCGACACCAAAGCTCCTGAAGATCAAGGCAAAGATGGAGGCCAAAAACCAGAAATGGCTGTGGGATGCAATGAATGAACACATAGCCAGGAATCAGGCCAGGGACATGAGTGACGACTGCATACATCATGAAATTCTCAGCAAAGGAGAGAGGGACGAGCTGATGACATACGCTCTCAATCACCTGCGGTATCCGCCGCGTCCGACGTCTTCGCCGCCATCAGGCTCTGCCTCTTTCGGTGCTCTTGTGGATCTGCTTGATAAAGCCGCTTCTACCGAAGGCCGTTCTCTCTATGAAACCTATGAAGACATCGATGTTGACGAGGATCCTATAGAAGGATTCCCGTCATTTAGCTGGAAATATTCATATATGATTGACGTGTATGACCATCTAGATGCCGTAAAGAATGAGTATGGGCAGAATGGATGGGAGAGGGCACGGTGGTTGGTGTATGACAAAGTGAGTATGAACACTTAGTGTTCAATGATGGTCGTGGATTGCTAATAAATTTTACATATTCTTTGCATTTTATAGTATGTAGAATGTGGACTTGGTGGCCTGTGGTATGAGAAGCAGAGGGAAGACGGCAGGTTGGTATGGAATGATAGCGCTGAATTCTGGCTATCCAGGGAACGCTTGCGGCATTTAAGGGAGTAGAATCATTCTCACTTGCCGTAACTCTCAAATTATGTATGTTTTATACGTATAATATGATTTCAATGACTCCACCACCTGACAGTGACACTGCCCACTCATGCGCATTCACGGCTATCTAAAGGCGCCTAATCGGATATAAATAGGCTTGCGCGGAGCTGACCCGGTATTTGGCGACTGATTAGGGTGACAGGGGAGCCCTTTATCTCCAGACGACTTGGTGACAGCCACTCCTTTTTCGTTAACCTTGACTCGGTCGTTGGAGAATTTCCTTTACTCAAACCACCACCACTATGCCCAAGGTCGCAACTCCAAAATCATCTCCTGCTAAACGCGCACATGCGGCGGGTAGCTCTCCTACGAAATCGGCATCTCGAAAGAAGAAGACAGTTGAGGTCCAGGATCGGGCGACATGGCGCTCTTCACGTATACCACCGAATACCACTGTGAGTAAGAGATTCAGTGAACTTGGGGAGGTTCGCTTACTTTACTTTATGCCCTGCAGATCACAAAAGGTATCGCGATGGGGAATTACCACTTGAATAATAACGAGATGAAAGGTTTGAAGTTTGACGAGAACCAGTGAGTTATACGAGTACTTCCTGTTGAGAAATGATATGTCTTTCACATGCTGATGGCTTGATACTCAGAACAGTCAAACGCATTGCCGGGAAGGACCAGCTTGTCGCTATGTATCTGTACCAAGAAAGAGACGTTGAACTCAAAGCTTGGGAGAAGTATGGTGGCCCCGATTCGTTCGAAAACTTGTGAGTACATTTACGAATGAATTTGATGTTCAAGATCCCATCGCTTTTCATGCAAATTCTGACCGTGTCTTCCCATCCCTTGTAAATGCAGCCTGAAGGACAAAATGGCGAAATATTATGCGAAACACGGCACCGTTCCGAAGAAGCCCTTCCCGAAACCAGACACATATATACTGGCAGGCGATCCCATGGCTTCAGGTGGCGTGTATATCCTCCAACGCCCGAAGAATATGCCTTCCCGCGAGATGGCAACACCGAAGTTATTGCAGATCAAAGCGCAGATGGAAGCCAGAGGCCAAAAATGGCTTTGGGATGCTGTGAACGAAGCAATATCCGACCGGGAATGCGAGTGCGACATGTTTTACGAGGCGAATATCGGACGACGCGGCAGGGAGGAGCTGATGACAGATGCGCTCTATCTGAAGTATCCGCCGCGTCCAGCGTTTCCCCCACCGTCTGATTCGGCGTCCTTTGCTGCCCTCAAGAACTTGCTCGAACAAGCCGCCTCGGCTGAGAGCCGACGATCAGCGTTTGACGGCGGTAAAGGGCTGGAAGTCCACGAAGATGGATTCACGGGTTATACATCTGTGACCTGGAGAGACCGCTACATGACCGATGTGTACGATCATTTGGACGCGGTGAAGGCTGAACATGGGGCGGATGGGTGGAAGATGGCGAGATGGATAGTATACGATAAGGTATGTGCGCTGGCTATGATTCGAGTTGGAATTCTATTGATCATACGGAGAATTACAGTATGTTGAATGCAACGTCGGAGGTTTCACGTGTGAGTATGAGGGTGGCGGCTGGGAATTGGAGGATACCGCGTCGTTCTGGCTGCATGACTGGCGCTTGCCTCAATATAGGCAAGTTTGAAACGCCTTTGACAACAAGCACAACTTTCATCGTGTGGCTATCGAATACGTTGCGCCACAGTATAAGACGATTTCGCCACAACCGGCCTCGAATCGCTATTCTTACATTGTTGATCGAATACCCTCTATTTTTTCTTTGTATGATATGCCTTTGCCTCAGGCTACGTGTTAGCGAAAATTAGTATCGTGCGCATCTATCGGAGCGTTGTATTTTATGTAAAATCGCACCTATGCAGTATTTTTCCGTATTTTCTGTAAGTGTTATCGACTCGGACATCTGAATCGCTCGCATCACCTCGGGCGCCTATGTGAATGGAGTTGACAGGCCTTCGGAACCGAAAGATAGCGGTGATCCGATATACTTTAGGTGCGGTTACACCTTGGATGTTCGTGTTGTTGTTCAGATCATGCTCTCATCGATATGGGATTGCTGAGATTGCTCTCACACCATGCCAAAGGATTCCACTCCCAAACCGTCTCCAGTGAAGCGCGCACGACAGGCTAGTAGGTCGCCTACGAAGCCGAGAACTCCTCGCAAATGAAGACTGTTGAAGTTCAAGATAGATCGCTATGGAGGTCGTCAGATTTTAGGATTACTGTGAGTTCTGATGCTGCGACGCGATATATTCCACTTTCTTACCCTCGGCAGATCGCGGAGATCCACGCTAAGAAGTACCATCTCGATGATAAAGACATACAAGTTTATCATATAAAAAAGGACCACTAAGTATGCGCTCGTAGCTTTGATCACCTTTCGAGTCTTATTGGCTTTGTCTTCAATAAGGACAACCCTCACGATCATCGGAGTGGCCAAGTCAGCGCGCATGTATCTTTACGAAAAAAAAGAGCTGTCGAATTCAGAGCTTAGGAGAGACGTGACGGGTCTGAAGGGTTCTAGAGTGCATATTAACCTAACTCAATATTTCTATCATCATTTTTCTAGCTTGCAGGATAAAGTGACAAAGTTCTGCGCTTGCAAAATGGCAAGTCCAGCGTACGCTTACGGCGGTGATTCCGCACCATTTTTGCTTCCCGAAAGAAGACTCGGTCTACGGTGCTTCTCTTATTTATATTTAATTTCCTACTCCAAATTAACCTCCAATTTTGCCTACAGTCCATGCACACCGCATACAAGGGGACCCGAAGGACGGCGCCTAATTCGATGAAAATAGACAAGTGTAACATTGCCAAACAAATGACGTTGAATTCTATTGTTGGCCAGTCCGGGACTCGCCGCAGCCTAGCGAACGCACCGAGACGTTGCTAGAAAACCTCCTTTGCAACCCTGAACGACGACTCGCACTATATAAACAGCGCGTCGACGCACCAAATAACAGACTTATTCACTACCACACATGCCAAGGGTTGCATCTAACAACACTCTCGCACATAACATACGTAAAACTAGTAGCTCGCCTCGGGCTGCTGGCGAACATGAGAAGGAAAGTCGAGTCCAAGACAAGTCACAATGGCGACCATCACGGATTTTCGAAAGCGAGATGGTGAGTGCTTTCAAAACCGTGCTCGGCCTTCCGTCCTTACATAGATTCCACGACTATCGGAATATAGATCAATAAGACCGCTGCTGTGGCGGACTACCACATAAACGTTAACGATTTGAAGACTCTACCATACAAAACATCAAAGTAAGTAATAGTATCAATCTCTCCTTATAACTATAAAGCCCTAATACTTTCCATTTACACAGGGCTACCGTCAAAATAAACGGAGTATCAAGGCTGAGGCCTATGTATCTATACAAAGAAAGAGACGTCGAAATGAAAGCTTGGGAGAAGTATGGAGGCCCTGAGGCATTCGAAAAGATGTATGTTATTGCTTGAGTCTTCTATTGAAATTGTACTGAATATCATAAGGTTGAACGACAAAGCAGCGAAGTTCTACGCTAAACACGGTATCGACTCCGGGAAGGCATTCCCGAGACCAGGGTCCTACCATGTCGCCAATGACCCCATGCCGTCGAGACACGCTAGATCCTGGGATGAGGAGTATAGTAAGATTTCCCCTACTCTACTACGGATCAAGAGAGACATGGAATCTCGGGGCGATAATTGGTTATGGGACAAACTGGAGCGCACGCTAAACGACTATGATTCTGAAATAAGGACGCGCGACAGAGAAGAAATGATGGAGCGCGCACTCAAACTGAGCTATCCTCAGCGCCCCACTTCTCCTGCTCCTGAATCGTCATCATTCAAAGCTTTGACTGACTTGCTCGAGGAAGCTCCGTCCGGATACGATGATCCGGGTGTGGACAAATACTACGACCATGCCACAGGGGACGAGACCGTCAGCTGGAATGCTCCGTATGCTAAAAAAGTACAAGGCTGTTTGGATGCGGTGAAGGAAGAGCACGGCAGAGAAGGTTGGGAGAAAGCTCGATGGCTCGTTTATGATAAGGTATGTACGGGCATCCTCCGCTTTGATAAAAACTCATCTGATTTATTCTGGACCACACGCTAGTATTCGGAATGCATTGGCGGCCTAGTATATGAACGACCATATTACTGTCCTGGCTGCTGGTTCGGCTGCGACTCACACCCTCCGTCAAATGAACCATAGTGGACTGATGCTGCTAGCCAGTGGTTAGAGGAAAGGAAATAACAATTGTAAAACAGTGTCGTCCTCTCATCAATCTGGCCCCTTTTCTTCTGTTTACCTATTTCCTGATTTTTGTAGCATGAGATTTCTTGGGGTTCTGTATCTATATATCTTTGGGCCTGTCCTATGATTTATTGTATATGTATCATTTCTTGTTTGTATTTTTGAATAATAAAAGTCGTACCGGCATATCACCTATGTTCCTTGAAAAAACTTGAGCGGGAGCCTAACATGATATAAATAGACCGCAAATGACGTCGAAGGTTTTGGTTGTAAGTTATCCAACTTCAAATACTGGCCCGTGCGTATTGAGACTGCTTTCGTTGTTCTGTCTCTGCTGTCAGCCTTACGATCCGTACACAATGCCAAGAACCACGTCTTCATCATCCTCTTCTCAGAAGAAGCGCACTTCCGGCCCGTCCTCAAAGAAATCCTCGTGTCGAAAGTCAGCTAATAGGGACACTCAAGACAAATCACTATGGCGTCCTTCTTGGATAAACAAGGAAGCAAGTGTGAGTATCGAATGTCTGTCCATTCCATTCAATCGCTGAAAGTCGGATAGATTTCTTAAACCTTTGCTACACAAAATTACCATATAACAAAGACTCGCTTGCAGGACTTGAGAACCACATGCAAAGAGTATGCCGAACGGCATATAATATGTATGCCGAATATAAATGCTCATTCTATTCAGGTCTAAAAATCCGACCCGAGTAAACGGCAAGATTCTAACAACTTTCATGTACCTTTACAATGAAAGAGAAGTGGAGATGAAGGCTTGGGAAAGATACGGTGGTCCTGAAGGCTTCCAAAGAATGTATGCATCTGGTTTCAACATCGATTAACACAGTCTAATTTAATTTACAGGTTGAACGAGAAGGCTGCCACCGGGAAGAAGCTTTACAAACCAGAGTCCTATAGTATTCCCAGACCAGGACCATCCATCCTGCTCCCTTGCATCAGACGGCTCCCACCCAGCGATTCTCAAGATATCGATATCCAGACGTCCACGCCAGTTCTCAGGGAAATAAAATCGAAGATGAAGAGAAGAAACGAAATGTGGTTATGGGATGCGTTGAACGAGTTTTTGCTCGACCACGACATCCCAGACACTAGCCGTGATGGAAAGGACAGAACAACTCTGATGCAATGTGCATGTGAAACACTGCGAGGCTGCTACCCAAAGCGCCCAACTTCCCCTCTTCCATTGAATTCCATCTCGATCATACATTTACTGTCTGAGGTACCAGCTGGATACGACGCGTCTGGAATAGATGTTCATTGTGATATGTTCACGCAAAGCACAAGTATCGACTGGAACAAAGATTACAAGGCCCGGGTGTATGCAAGTCTTGACAAGGTTTTTACAGAGCATGGTAAGGATAAATTGATTGCAGCTCGATGGCTTGTGTATGACAAGGTGGGGATTTTCCCTCTCAGTGTATGGATTAATATCTGAGACTTATTTTTTGGTGATGTTAGTACGTCAAATGTGGCATGAAGAGTCTTACCTACCAATCAAACTATTGGTGGAAACCTGAGCCATATAGATGGTTGTGGGATGACTATTCTAAGTTCTGGTTGGAGGATGTATCTTTGTAGTAAATTCCTTCTAAATTATGGGTTATTCTTGATTCATCTTGCATTATGCATTGTGTTTGTGTGTTTTTGAGCGCCGAGCGTGCTCCAGCGCTCCAGCGGGCGCCTAAGATATAAATAGATCGGACAGATGACGTCGCACATCTATTTGCGGGTTTATCCCACTTCGGTGTGTGTATCACTGTATGTACATGTTTCTGAAACTCTCTTCTCTTTGAATTTCTCAGACAACGACTCTATCAGTCTCCCAAAATGCCGAAGGCTTCGTCGCAGACGTCCTCGTCCCAACAGAGCTCCAACGCTGGCTCGCCCGCGAAGAAGGGGTTCCCTAGAAATAAGAAGGTGACAGAAGTCCAGGATAAATCACTATGGAGGCCTTCCTGGATCCCTGAGACTGCTACTGTGAGTAGTGTAAGTCATTGAGAGCAATAGTTGCTGACAAGAATATTATTGCAGATCACTAAAACCGACGCCATGAAGCGATACCATCTGAATAAGAAAGATATGGACGGCTTGAATTATACGACTACAACGTGAGTTTTACGGGATATGTCGGACAGTTATGCTAACACTAGAATGTTACAGAGCGAATTCATTCGTAAAAATTACTGAGCGCTTCTATAAGGCCGTTGAGAGTCACGTATACAAAGAAAGAGACGTCGAGATGAGAGCTTGGGAAAAGCATGGTGGTCCAGAGGGATTTCAGCGAATGTGCGCCTTATGTCTTGAGATAATTGACTGACGAGACTTGCTGACTCGCCGAAAATACAGGCTAAACAAAAGGGCGAAAGGAGGGAAAAAATCGAACAATAAACCGAAGTCATACGAAGTAGGGGTCGATCCGGCGCCCGTGCCTTTACCAGCGGCTCTGGTACCGGACATTGACATTGAGACACCGAACATCATCCTCGGTGATATCAAAGCGAATATGCAAGACCGAAACGAATTATGGTTATGGGACGCAGTGAATAAAGTCCTTCACGAAATGCGTATTCCGGATACAAGCCCTGATGGAAGAGATAGGACGACCCTCATGATGTGCGCCGACAATACTCTTCAAGGACATTATCCGCAGCGTCCTGCATCTGCATACTCTCTCCCGCCGAATTCCGCTTCGGTTGAAGCTCTTAACAAATTACTTTCTCGAGCCCCATCCACACAGGATGGACCTGCGATAGACTCCCAGTACGATGACGCGGCCAAAAACATGGTCGTCGAGTGGAAAAAGGCCTACAAGGATAAGGTATTCGCCAAGTTGAGTGGGGTTTTGCAAGAGCATGGTAGTTATGGATTGGAGACTGCTCGATGGATTGTATACGACAAGGTGAGAATGCGGCTTTTGTTTTGAAATTGATTTACTGAATCTGAATGAATTTATCGCTGGATCTAGTATGTCAAATGTGGGATGAGCAGCCTGGACTATCAACCGAATCCTAAGTGGCCTGCAGAATCACCGTCGCAATGGATTTGGAATGACAGCGCCAAGTTTTGGTTGGAAAATGCATTGAAGCGCGAATAAATTCTGTCATTCTCGTTCTTCCACTCTCCTCGTCTAAAATCTATATTAAATATGTACCTTGTATTTAAGGATTTATAATATTTGTACTTCATGTATGTCTTCCAACGTTCATATGCTCATCCTCGGATTGGATTTCTGAGCAATCCCGCTTTTCCTGCCTGACCAAACGCGCTAAAAAGGCAGCTTTAAGAAATTGCAGGTGTTTCATGAGCGCCTATTATTTTATCTTTAATACCTACCTCGTCATGAAGCCACCTCGAACGACCTCGAAGTTCCTCGAAGCGGTGGCATTTGTTCGGCGATGGGACATTGCTCAAGCAGATCGGCCCGGGCTCGATCCGCAAAAGGTTGGCAGTGTTTGTTCGGATAACTCGTTACGGACTCCTCATTTAGACCTGCACCAACTTGTTGTCTTTCACCTCACATCGGCAACCAACCACACTCCATCTAACGCGACCCAAAATCGCCTACAATCAACTATCGCATATCCCGTCGAACATTTCCATCTAAACTAGAAAAAACAGCCACCCGTCATGAGTTTGTCCCGTTTGCTCTGATATTTCCGTCTTGGCATGGCTCACAGAACCATTACCTCACAGATAATCCTGGAGGTGCATCCATAACTCTAAACTCAGAGCACACCGTCCACGTCTCCAACCATGTTGATCCCCTCGGAGACGACGCACGACCGGCCACCTCTGGAAAGATAGAAAACGAGCTCCTTGCGCTGCAGGTTCAGGCCTTTTTGGAAGCGTCCGAAGATGTCGATGTCGACGCGGAGACAATTGAGGATATACTTGAGGTCCTCGTAGACACCGATGAGAATGTTGATTCTGAGATGCCGCAATCTCAGATGGATGAGGACGAGGACTCTCACGACGATGATGAAGTTGACGTCTATCCTCTTGTTACATCCACCTTTCCCGCCCGGGAATCTGCCAGCGAATCCACAGGTTCTGTCATCTTCTTCCCGCGATGATGTACAAGGCTAACTTTTAGGTGGCTCGCGAAGGGAAAGAAACCTGGACGAAGCAAGAAACCAAGCAGATGTTGCATCTGCTAAAAGAGCGCGGTGCGTTCCCCTCCAAATTCTATTCTTAGACTGGACTGCTCACGAAAAGAGTGGACCTCGCACCTAGGTGCCGCTGAGTTCATAGACGAATATGTTAAAGCGCGTAACATCCCCGTACCCAAGCTGCTGGCAGCGTTCGGTATAGAGTTGGTCAGTTGACGTTTCGACTTCTCCGCGGTTGCCCCAAGTTCCTAATATGGACAACGGTCGCGTCTAGTGTCCCGAGCTGCAGAACCGCCGCCCGAAAACGATGCTGTACTTCCTACGCGTGGCGATGTCGCATCAGTATGTGCATATCAAAAGCTTGTCTAGGAAGCGTTGGGGTTTTGACCTCGACCCCCTTCGCAGACTTCGAAACCGGGAGAAGTTGCAGCAATATAACACTATTGACGATGCAGTACAGCTCATCCAGAAGTCGAAACGAATCCTTATATTGACTGGAGCTGGTATAAGTACGCCGTCTATCACAATTCTATAGTAGTTTTAGTGACCTTCGCATTCAGGTGTATCATGTGGCATTCCCGATTTCCGCTCACGCGATGGGTTGTATGCATCTCTCAAAAACAAGGGCGAATACGATTTAGACGATCCCCAACAAATGTAAGGCCATCGATTTGAGACTGAGACTGCCTCTGAAGGACGTTTCAACGTAGGTTTGATATTCACTATTTCAAAGAAAATCCTTCCGGTGAGTTCCTCGAACCTGTTTCAGAAGATACGCTAACCAAATCGTTCATATTTCAGTCTTCTAGTAAGTACATAGTGGTTTGAAATATCGCCAAATTTCCCCTGACTGTAATTTGCCCGTCAAGTTCATTCGCCAGGTTAGCTGTTTCGCTCTCCTCATATGCTGGACTTTACTGAGATTGAACCAGCCAAATATACCCCTCCAATTTCGTTCCCTCCCCATGCCATCGATTTATAAAAGCGGTGGAGAACAATGGCAAGGTATGTTATTAATTATTGCTCCCGCTCTTGATCTCATTGAAATCAAATTTTATCTACCTCAGCTACTTCGGGTACGTCATTTCAACTGCAACGTCACATCACATACTCATTCCTAGATCAGAACTACACTCAAAACATAGACACCCTCGAAACCCTCGCCGGGGTGGAAAGGGTCCTCCAATGTCACGGATCATTCGCCATGGCGAGTTGTCTTCAATGCCGGGAACGCGTCCTGGGTACCGAGATCGAAGCAGACATCCTCGGTCAGAAAGTGCCCCTTTGCAAGAAATGCAATACCGCCCCATCCACTCCTATCAAGGCGAAAGGCAAGAAAAGCAAAAAGAAGGCCAAGGGCCAGTGGGATAGTGAGGATGAGGACGAGAGCGATGGACCAGTGTATCCTCCTGGTATCATGAAAGTAGATCTTCTCCTCCCTAATATGGCTTTGACACTGTCGCTGATGCGAGATATAAGCCTGACATAACTTTTTTCGGCGAGAAGCTGACGGACGATTTCGACCATTCTCTTGCTGAAGATCGCTTCAAGGTGGATCTGCTCCTTATAATAGGCACTTCCCTGAAGGTGTCGCCGGTCGCGGAGATTACTTGTGAGTATCCCCGGTTGGATTTTTCCCGTATTGCATCGAACTGATCCTTGTCCTCCCTTAACTAGCTCATCTGCCCCATTCAATACCGCAGGTAATGAAAGCGGCGTTTTCAGCGTATATCTACTCGTTGTTCATTAACATTCATTCTGCATTCTACACTTCAGATTCTTATCAACAAGACTCCTATCCGACATATAAACCCAGATGTACGCTGCAAACTTCGAGTTATAATTCTTGCACTTGACATATGCTATGTGGTATGGAAGTTGACTTTGTGTTTCGTTTTATCTAGATCGTGCTACTCGGAAACGCCGATGATATTGTGCTCCATCTGTGCAATGAGCTGGGATGGGAGCTGCCTGTCCCGAAGGAGCCGCTTCCGTCGCCACCTCAGCCAGCTGTTAATGCGACTAGGCTGCAGCCTCCCCGAGGCTTGATGAATATGAAGAAGCGGCCTTCAACTGAAGACTCGGAATTCGGGTCTCGCCCACCTGAAAGAATCGGATCGAGGTGTGTATTTCTCGCAGTGCTGCTTAGGCTTGTGTGTATAAAACGAGAGTTTCATGGGGGGTTTTTTTTAGTCATGTATGGCTGTTCGACGGCGCCGAAGGAGGGCGATGGCTCCAACAGCTGAAGAAACAACTGGGAATTCAGAGATCAGTGCCTCCGAGCGCCACGAACTCTGGATATAATACCCGCTCGTCGACGCCAGTAGTCGGCGCCAGCCCTTCTAAAGAGGGCCTTGATGGGCGGAGAGAAACGAAGAAGCCGCGAATGGCTTGAGGTCGGCGAATAATGTTTATAGAGCGCCGACGTGTATCACCACGAACTAGAAATTATTTCAAAGCTGTTGTATCTTAATTAATTGACCTAGTACATTGTGTAAAACGCGAAGTCGAAGTCGTCCCTTGCCCATAACGCGACCTGCACGTGATCGCAAGCCAATGAACGGGTGTCCAATTTTTGGTTTGCTAGCCGTAGCGCTGTCGTCCGCATCCCCGACCGTCGTCTGCATGTCGCTCCTTTCCTCCTCTGGCTTCCTTTGCTTGATATCTCGACCATAGACGCATATATTTATACGCGACAAACGAATATGCAAGTGGCCTGTACACGATGTGCGCGATGCAGTCAAGTCTCACGGAGCTGGGCGACTCGGATGACATTTGACTCGGGCCATCAACGGACGACCTCGCACGCATACCTCACCGGCGCGAGACGATATAACTCGTCTGCCCCTGGGCCGTCCTCGTCTAACAAGACAAGCAAGCAAACGGAACCAGAGGAGTTCGTCCCTCCCAAATTGTTTCCGATCAAGTTCAACCAGCCTACCGTCGACCCCCGGCTTCCCCAGCTTTCCCCGAAACCATTGTCGAAAGCGAAGCCTGACTCTGAGGGATACATACATCTCGAGGAGGATATTCCGGTCGAAATTTCGCGTTTTGACTTTGACCAGGACAACCCGCGGAAAAGTGCCCGGCCACCGATTCCTATTATGAAGAAACAGACGTTCCACGGCGACACGGCGCTGGGCCTGTCGGAGCTGCTGCAGAGCAACCAGGTGGAGAGCAGGGATGCGAAAGCGCTCTTTGGGGTTCTCGCTGGGTGGCTTTTGCGCCACGAGGCGAGGAATATGGGGTATGGCGTCGCGCCGGATGGGTTTGTGCGTTTTTCGGATGTGGTGAGCATCACAGCTGGGTTTGCAATGATTTACAGGCTGATATTAACTGTAACAGTTACGATTTCCTCCCTTCAGCACATACACAGTGGATCAGCTAGCACAGCTAGCAGAAAGTGACGAGAAAGACCGGTTTGAGGTAGCTCGTCTGCCTGATTTTGTCGAGGGCGTAATTCAAGACATGTGGTGGATCAGGGCACGTCGTATGCACTCAATACCCGTCTGTGTTCCACCTTTCATCAATATTTTCCCCAGCGCTGGCATTGACTGACGACGACGGCGCATATAGGGAGTTAGCCCGCACACTAAAAGGGTCATCAGGCCAGAAAAACTGCACATTGTGGAATATAGGACGAGACCGGGGAACTGGGAATTTATCCGTGTGTATCTCTCATTTATTGCGCTGTTTGATTACCGTTTGAACGAGATTGTATGCGTATGCAGGGAAAAATGGGATACCAGAAGGCCCGGAAAAAATGATTCGTCTGTTTCAACCTCCAGGAGCAGACCTCTTCCTAGGTTTGTCTTCTATATCGCCTTTCTCCGTCCATCGACCCATACCTAACTAACACACATTTCGAAACTTTCCGATCCATTAACTAGAACGCATCCCGCCCAACACGGAAGTCCTCAGCATCACCATTGACTCCCAGAAAGCACTCGAGCTCGGCGTGACGTTCTTCCACACGAATGACGTGCGGTTGTATGCGGTCGGCACGCCCTCGCTCGGCGTCATTCCGTTCGAGGCGTGCAGGAGCGCCGTTATTCTGAACGTGTCGAAGGAGAAGCTGAAGTAGGTTCGACTCCTTTTACGATTGGATGGATGGCTGGGGGGAAATCTGGGATTGAACCCTTAGTGTTGGTTGGGATATACTCAGCCTTGACCCACCCGACCCGATTTTAAGACCGTTGGGGACGTTCGTCGCTGCTATACAGGCTTCATTGCGCCTCTCAAACGAGCGAATGTGCGAACGAGCGAGAGAGGCGAACAGCGACGTTTTGTCCGCCTTGCTTACTGGGATATCCTTGATCTCCTGCCGCTCATGGGGGCGGCAGACAGTCCTCGGGAATATGGATCCAAAATGTTCACACCGATTACGTACAAGCGAAGGACGACCGCCCCATCCAAAATCCAGCAACACCAGCGAGTTATTTATTGCAGGAATGCCCTTGTACCACACACACACACACTGCATTTATACCAAAACATGGTCTCTATCAGGGAACCACAACCGAAACTTAGACACACCACACCACACCACCCCCATCGCATGCATCTCTTACAGTATTAATATCTAATCTCTATTCCCCAAAAACGAATACAGAGCTACGAATCACACAATATTGTTTTTATATGAAACAAGGAAGAGGAGGCCGCCCGCTGCAATAGAAACGGAGACGAACTAATTCAAGTCGAGGTGACGCGCACTTAAATTCAGCTGCGTGCGGCTGAATGCGGTCAATACGCCTGCGCTCCGCGTCATCCCGTTCGAGCAGGAGCGCCGTTCTTTTGAACGTCTCGAAGGAGAAGCTAAAGTAGACCATCCTGATACACTGGAGATGAATGGCTGGAGAGTCGCGATTGATTCTTTGGCTATGCGCACACTCTCAACACACGAAATTGAAACGACCGATGCGGTTGGGAACCATGTGCCACTATACGAGCCTCCTGCAGCATTATTAAGGCGACCGCAACTTTTGTCACTTTATTGCGCCATACCCTTGGTCTCGTACTGCTCATGGCCCTTCCGCGGAATACGGAACCACAATGCCGCATCGAAGGTCGATGACGAATTCAAACAGAGCAACACTACATATGGACATGTTATTTATTGTAAGGCTACCATCATTGTGGCCAATCCCCTCGCTGTACCTTATACAAACGTCGTTTCTCAACAACCCTGCAACCGACGACGTAGATAGCCCATACACACACGCCAATGACATTGCTCTACGCTATCCTCCTCATCCAGTCCCGAACTGTCGTCGTTAGCTAACGAGGCATCAAAGGTGAACAGTCAGGAGCTTCATATCCATGGCTTTCAAACTAGATTTCTCGAACGTGGTGGAGTCGCTACCATCATATTTGAGTAAGGGGACGTCACGGGTGTCGATTTTCACCGCTGGTTCAATGTGGTAGGGTGTGAGATCATTCGTTGTGAATTTTGTCGACGCAACTGATATCTGGATGACGAAGACTGGGGAGTCGATAGGGACTTCAACGGTACGCTCCTCTTTGTCCTCTTTGAACGCATACATGCCTACGAAAAACGCGCAATTGGAAGGCTCCTCCGGAACTTCCGCATAGCGTTTGTTGAGCGTCACAGTCAAGTCTTCGAAAGGGGCCTTTGAGAAGGAAAGATTCAGGTCTATATCGAAAGGTCCACGCTTCTGAGACGGATTGTCCTTGGTGTAATTGTCGAATTGTGCACCAGCGACCAACAACTTCACGCGTAAACCAAGATGGGTGAGATTCATTGGAACATTTACAGTAGGATAGAAGTTGATAAAATCCCCGCGATCCTGTTGGTCGGGTTCAAGCTCAGCATCGTAACACTCCAGTCTGGAAGGAATAAGGCGGGTAGCATGAATTTTATCGGAAAGGGACCTCCCAGCCCAATTCAGAGCCGATATAATGTGAGAAATATGGCGAGAACTAATGATAGCCTGTACGAGTCTGAAGAATGCACGTTCGGCTCCTTCGCCGTAGGCCGGTGACCGACCCCTCCAAAAGAGGAAATCGACCCTTGCAGGGGATCCTCGATAGAGGGGCCGGTACAACTGAGTTTGAATTACTGATGAATTTCAAAAGCTCCACTTTTGACAGCGGCAATCATCGGCATTGCGTGGTAATCGCCTTATATGGGACCGACTCTTGGGCGTGTTGACGCGCCGCGTTGCCGCTCGCGCGTTGCAGCACTGCGCCTTCGCTATCCAGTCGCGCTCCCCATGTAACCCTCGCCGCACAATATAAACTAACTTATGTGTCGCACTTAGAGTTATCGCAGTGATAACATCACATATTAATACAACAATATATGCGCAAACCTTGGTGTTTAACCATGATAATCAATCCCCCTCACCCCACACACTGCTATATTCCCATCGATGTGGGAGCGACAAGCCTTGGCGTAATGCTGGAAAAAGACACAGAACATTAAAAGGGAAGTCTATCCGCCACTTTGGAAACATAACAGGCGGTGAAAAGTCATGGATATCAAGTGACGACTCACGACAGTCGTCGACACCATAGCGGCTCATGAGCTTATAGATGAACGAACAAGAAGAATTACTCACTCATTCCGGTCGCTGCTTCGCTCCCAGTATCTCAAGCTATCACTTCAATGTCACCTCCTATGCAGTCAGACATGCCCAGTGTCAGGCGCAAAGGCAGTGAACGACCTAATGGTTTGTTTGGGCTGTCGACGCGGAATCGCACCTGTGCCAAAGCTGTTCAAAATTTGATTCTTAAAGGGATACAAGGAATTCAGTTGTCATCTTACGCACATTTTGTTTCGGTGGGAAGACAGCGGTGGTATGGTTCAGAGAGAGCGTATGTCGAAAGCAATGAGCGCGCAGTCCAGCCGCGCGAACGGCAACTTTACGCACAGAGTCGGTCCCATATAAAGAGATTACCACGGTCTGCCGATGATGGCCGCTGTCAAAAGTGGAGCTTTTGAAATTCATCATGAAAACGGGTCTCAGAAATACCAGGCCCTCTATCGAGGATTCCTCCAGAGGTCGATTTCCTCTTTTAGAGGGCCTGGTCACGAGGCTACCTTCGCCGTATGAGATTGGAAAATTGACACCGAATATTCCCATGAGCGAATACGCTTTGTCCTCCCCTCGTGTCGTTTCTCTTCTGACTGCCCAGGTCATACGAGTAGAAACGTCACTACCATTCAGTGGGTCGAATGAGACGAGTTCCCCGGGTTCGATGTTCGTTTTCTTGGAAATAATCTCTTGAATCATGGGGTAAGCTTTGTCGTTGGGGACATCATCTTCCGATAATCGGGTCCACTTCTTCTTGTAGAAGTGGATTCTAGGCGAAGCGATGAGCTCCTGCAACGTCCAACCGCGTTTGAACCATTTATCCTTCTTCATATTACCGATGTGGTCCGTCTCGCTAAGATAGGTGATGCAGACGAACGAGTTTTGATACCACTTGTACATGGATTGGATGGCTTCGTCGAGTTCGGCGCTACTTTCTTTGTTGATGCAGATAGTATCGCACCAAGCAAGGGAAAGGTCGTACTTGTCATAGGCGACATCGCAGAATGATTTGAACTTGGCGTATCCAGGTTTTTTGTCCGAGTCTGACACCTCGCCATCTGCATCGAGCCAATCTTCGTAGTCAATGGCATCTTGGTAATTGATTTCGGGGTCAGTCTGGAGCCATGTATGCGATAGGATGGCGTAGCGTGCAAACTTTGGGATGAGGAAGTCACAGATGGCGCCCCATACATTCTCCCTGACATCTTCTTCGGAGTCGTCAACTGACGGCGACGAAGAAGCTCGAACGGTGTCATTTTCGAGGTCGGAGACTTTTCGCTCCAAAAGATCCAGGAAATCCTGGTCAATGCGTCTCATCTTCGCTAAAATATGTTGGACGAGCTCGTTCCCTGAGACTAGCTTCAATTCCCCTGGATTCGTACCAAGTTTTACCAAGCGTCGAGGCATGTTATTAGATACATGTTCTCGAAGGGCGGATATCAACTCCTCAGGAATATTTCGCTTAACCCGCTTCTTCATTTGCTCTAGTACACCAACGAATTGCCGTTTGCTTCGATGTAAAGTGCATAAGAAAAACGATAGAGGCTTACCCTCGAGGAGTTTTTCTAGCTCCGGGTACAGTCTTGATTTCGTGACTACTGCCCCGGCTGGATTCGCAACAACCTTATGGTCTCGAACTTTCGCGCCCGTACGACTACGACTCCTCCTCTGCATATGGCGTATTGTTAGACATGAACATGATAACTTGGTAGAGACGTACCCTAGGGTGTCGATCAGAATTTTGATGCATTGGCATGGTTAAGACTGCGCTGGTAAAGAGAAGGGGTCGACGATGAAACGAAACCTACAGGACTAACTGTTGGAACGAAGGAGGAAACGACTTCATCGATGGCGGGCTGAGATTATCTGGCATATTAATAACCCCTCAGACCATCTTAATACAGACGATATGATCGATATGACCTCGAAAGTGTGATTGGCAGGTAGCAATGAGCACTAAATATGGATGTTCTGCGAGCTAAATCGGCCTCCGTACTAACGAAAAAGGCATGCCACGAAAACGAAGTAATCAGAATGCGAAGCTTTCATTTGTGAACGTGTTGCAAAAGATAAATTTTTTTATATGAAGCAAGGAAGAGGAGGCGCCTCGTAGCGGTAGGAACGGAAACGAATGAATTTGAGTCGACTTTGACACTTCGCGCGCTCAGATTCGGCTGCCGTAGACGTCCTTGGGTGTGACGCCGGCTTGGCCTTTGCGGATGTTAGCTTGTGCCCATCTGTGTAGAGGGTATTGGGTCAGGAAAGTTGATAAGTAGAGGTTAAAATCTGCGTACTTTTTGATTCGGATGGATTCAATGGCGATGAAGCCGGTGGTGTCGGTGGGCTCGAAGCCGCCGAGCTCGTCCATGGATGATTGCTGCTCGTCGTAGAGACCCTGGAAAATCAAACCACGTCAGAATAAAACGTAAAAGTATGTAGCCCAAAGCCACAGCGCACCTCAGAGCTGGATCGACCCTCAATGACAACATTGCCCTTGTAGAGCTTCAACCTGACCAGTCCGTTTACAGTCCTCTGACTCGTAGGGATGGAGCTGGTCACAAACTCGCGCTCGGGGGTGAAGAAGTGGCCGTTATACAGAATTCGGCTGAACTCGATCGTCGTGAACTGGTCGCGCAGCGCACGGACGTTCCTGTCCAGCGTCAGACCCTCGAGATCGACGTGTGCCGCGCGCAAGATGGTCGCGCCTGGCGTCTCGTAGCAGCCGCGCGACTTGACGCCGATGAAGCGGTTTTCGACGATATCGATGCGGCCGATACCGTGCTTCCTGCCCAGGCTGTTGAGCACGTCAAAGATCTCTACAGCGTCGGTGTATTCGGCAGCGGCTGCGGGGACGACGACGCGTACGGGGAGACCGGCTTTGAATTCGATGGCGATGCGTTCTGGGTCGATGGGTGCATTCTCAGGCGCGGTGGTGAGCTTCCACATGTCAGCGGGAGGGGTGATGTTGGGGTCTTCGAGGATGCCGGCTTCGTAGGAGATGTGGAACAGGTTCTCATCGGTCGACCAGGGCTTGGAGGTGGTTTGGGCGACGGGGATGCCCTGCTTGGCAGCGTATTCGAGGAGGGCCTGACGGCCGGGGAAGCGGTTGTAAAATTCTGGATATAGTGTTATCTTACTTATTCAATGAAAGCAATGAAGATTTACGCACCAGGGAGACGCCATGGGGCAACGACCTTGATGTCAGGCTTGAGGCCGTAGAACGCGAGTTCAAAGCGGACTTGGTCGTTTCCTTTGCCAGTGCATCCATGGGAAACAAAGCTGGTGACACCGGATCAGTATCCCGAGACACGATAGTTGCATTATCGATGCTAGCCGAAAAATATATCCCATCAAAAATTGGAAAAGTGACTCACTCGCATCCTTCCCTCTCAGCGACAGCGATCATACCACGAGCGATGACAGGGCGAGCGAGAGATGTGCCAAGGAGGTAGACATTCTGCGCGCACGAGCGAATTGAAGCGCAATTTGACAGGTAAAGAATGAAACACGTACCTCGTAGATGCAGTTGGCTTGAACGGCAGGGTAGATCAGCTCAGTAACAAACTCCCTCTTCAAATCCTAATAAAACCCGCTCGATTTAGACCCTAGTTTCCCAGTTTCGCGCGACTTTCTTACCTCCAAGAAAAATTTCTTGGCTCCGACCTTGAGAGCCTTTTTCTCCGCAGCAGCAAAGTCCTTGTAAAAACGGTTCGATGGATAAATTCGCGAGTTTTGACATTCGGTACCCGCACCTCTTCCTGACCGACATCGGCCATGAAAGCATAGACCTCGTATCCCTGCTCGATCAGCCAGGCAAGGATGCAGGAGGTATCTTCAGGATCAGGTGAGCAGGGCAGCCATGGCCATCGCGAAACGCGCACCTAGGCCTCCGGAGTAGGCGAGCAGAACACGACCCAAGTTGGCAGGCATTTTGGATAGGATGGGAGTAAGAGGAGGGAATGAATGGACTATGAAATTTGTTATGAAGCCTTATAACGTCGGCCGTTCTCGCTTTAAAGATTGTGATATGGGTCCAATCGGACTTCGAATCTTATCTGAATCCGTCACATTATGATGTCACAGTGACGATCGTGTCTTGTCGTCACGCCCCTGCCTTAACCAGCCTCTTGGCGCATTTTGACTTCACATCCTGTCGCAATCTCATGTTCTTTGCTCAGCTAGCGCCTAAACCCTGGAACAGCGCGCTTTAGGATGCCAGCAGACCGTACACAGCCGGCTGAGGTTGTTGCTGCTCCTCGGAGACTCCTGGGAAGCGAGGTCATTCGAAAACGGGTCGACCAGCTGCTGCACTCGTCGACGGGGGCGACATCTGCATCAGCACCATATCATCGCCCTTCTTCTCGTACCTCGAATCGTATTTCGTTTGCAGATACCCACATAACGCCTCGGATAGAAACTCATGAGCGCAAGAAACGACCCACATCTTGCTCGGCGTCGGACATAACGAGGTCGGACAGGGTTGAGAACAGGCCTGCACCGACCGCAACGCAGCCATCGCATGTTCGAACCCACCGCCCGTCTACATCTATGCAACATACCCATTCTTCACAACCCGAACACCCACCCTCTCTTGCTCTTCAAAGGAAGGAAAACTATTCTGTCACGAAGCGCTTCTCAAAGGACGTTCCTGATAATATTGTTGCAATAGATCACATCGATGCAACTGAGCGTGACGAAATGCGGCATTTTAAGATTATGGAACCAGTCTTCACCGGTCCGTTGGCGGTCGCGGAATTCGCGCGTTTGAAGCAAGAGATTGAAACTTTGAAAGAAACCCTCCATGAGTATAAGAAATTTTCCAGACGAGATAAGAAGGTTTGTCTTCATTCAAGGAACCCACTGTCAACGCTTAAACATTAACTAAAAACTGGCGTGATCCTAGAAACTGGAAGAATCTCAAACTGAATTAAACGCGGCTCTTTCTGTGAGTGAGCTACTTTAAACGTTGTCAAGCTTTTTCTGACTATGCGTACATCTTGCTAGAATATCCAGGTCAAAGAGTCGGAAATATTAACACTCAAAGATAATCATAGGAAGGCGGAAGAGGCATGTCGACATATTTATGTCACTAGATTGGAGTTAATGACGCTACTCTGTTGCAGACGATATCAACTATCGAACACTCCATTCAATGTCAAATATGCATGGAGCTCCCCGATAATCCATTTACGTCAGTATCTTTTTATAAACACCATAATACGCTTGACTCAAAACTCACTCCACCCACAACGTAGTCTTTCACCATGCGGCCACACTCTGTGCCTTCCATGCCTCCAAGAATGGTTCAGAAAAGCTCCTCCAGCGCTCGAAGACTCCGACATCGATCCCGAAGAGCTATCAGACCCACACTATATCCTAATGCGCTCCAAATCCTGTCCTTCATGCAGGGCGCGGGTCCGACGGCGACCTGTGCCCATTTTCATGGTCAAAGCCGTGGCGTCTGCTCTAAAGAACGCGAAATCCACGAGCGCTGAAGTGAACATTGGCAGCGCGTCGTCTACCCTCAATAGAGCAGACGATGATCCGTGGCATGGGATATTTCTCTCGAGCGATGAAGAGGACAGCGATGAGAATGACGAGTCGCAGTTTGATTCCGACGAGGAGAACGAAGTCCTGCTGGCCTGGCACCCACGGTAAGCGCCCAGAATATTCTAGAGAATTAAAGACTCATTTGACTGCGTTAGCGATGAGGACGACGAATGGCCTGGTTCAGGCAGCGAAGATGAAGACAACCACGGGTACGAAGAATACGTCGAGCCGCGGTGGGAGCCGCCCAGGGCAGTGCACCCCGTAGCGCGTCACGCAGTGAGAAACAACGATCTCCCCGAAGAGACGCTCAAACTGCTCATGCGGGGCTGCACGCTGGAGATGCTTGACAATTACACTCTAACATACCACCGCGAATACGGCATCGCGCTCATACTCCCCGGACGACCGCTCGAGCACCTCGACTCGTCCTCGTCAGAGGACAGCGATGATGAGGAGGATGAGGAGGACGAGGAGGACGAGGAGACGTTCAATTATATCTTCCTCGGGTGGAATATCACTTTGGCCGCTGATGATGTGGGCGGGGAGATGTTTGTGGATGGAGTGTTGATGGAGATTAGGGACAACGTGGGATGGTGGCGCGTTGCAAGGAGGATGGAGGGGATTAGGGGGATAGAGGCGACGCGGTTGGTGAGGCCGGAGGAGGTTTTGGAGTATGAGAGTGATGAAACGGAGATTTGGGCTGATGCTGATGACAATGAGTGAACTTGTCCACGAGGTCGCTTTTTGATTTATCTATTTAATTTGTAAATTCTGAGGATTGGATGAAGATTTTTTGGAGGGTTTTTTTTTATCATTCTTGGGACATCTAGATATCCGAATCCTGTACATGTACATACCTATTTATTGCTAGTAAATAGATTTGTCTCCCTTGCTGACACGAATGTTCAATCATAACGTGGTAAGCATCGATTATGCACTTCAAAGACGATTGTCGAGCATAGAGGGAATCTCCGCAGGTCCTACCTACAAATTTGCTGTCGTTCCAAGTTCTAACCATCTTCAAAATGGGACACGCATTTTCTTCTCTTTCTTCTCTCCCTTCTTCGGCGATCAAATACAAAAGAAGAAGCGGGCGCTTTCCCGAACACCGCGACTTGCACCTGTGGCTGCATAAGTTCTTGGAGCCTTCGAAAGTTTAGCTGAGGCCATTGTAATCCGTAGGCATACTCCGGGAGAACGTCCTCTGGCGGTTCTCAATCCACTGTCTCGGACCGTAACGGCATATTCGTAAAGATGAAAATACTCAAGCTCTCAAGATTCTTCGAAGTCTGGCGCGACCCATGTCCAGAAGATGGAAGAGTCTATGGTACGGAGCTGTCTGCGTCAAATAAAGTAGCGCCAATGATGAAATGGAATTTCGAGAAGATGGTCCGCAGGATAATTCCCCGCATGCCTGCCACCACCAGAACAACTCGTGGTATGAAAAAGGCGACTGAAACGCTCCTCCGGCCGCTGTCAATGAATCCACCATATCTCTTCGAAGAAGCTCCCTAATTTCTTGGTATAGCACGTCGGCCGAGTACGATTAGGGAAAATCGAGGTATGATAGCATCGAACGAGGCTGTAATACCGCGATGCTGCATTTGGATTGGAAGAACGGAGAATTGAATCGGAAAACCCTCCTAGCAGTGTTCGGCGGAAATGCAGGTAATAATGTGGTCAGAAACCCAACCTCCATTGCTGTTACTTTCACGACTTTAATCAGGGGCGACTACGCAGACTGTGCTCCAGAGTAACGACTTTGTCGCAGTCCATATATTCACCGCAGGTGTGATGTGATTCTGGAGCTCCACATTCCTCGTGTCGTAAGCCGCACCACTGGAATTATACCTGGCTTCTGCCACTGGCCGAGAAACACAGAATGAAGACACTTTTGGTCCCATGAGAGGTTAATGGTTAAGTTGCCAAGTCTTTGGGTAAGAAGGCGATCAGAAAGATAAGCAGAGCCATAGAGCGTACTAGTTCTCTTGGGTATTTCCATATTTGACCTAGATGCTCTGCTAGGATAAGCTTCCATGAAATGCAAATACGAATGCGAATGCGAGAGGCAGTCATGGCAGTTATGTCCGTCGAGAAATGAGGAATATGCAGAGATCATAGTTATTGTGGAGGATCTTTGAGGGGTTGCTGCTCTCAATTTTCGTTCTTTCCAGTCCGAGTCATTTCGAATTTTGTACTCCGTTACTCGGCAAAGTCTATTTTTGTTTAGGTTATTTTTAGTCCGCCATCCACCGGCATGATTTTGGGAAGTTTGACCTGCAGACTGCAGTGGTTATAAAAAGTTACTTTCTGCGCATGGCTGTAAATTTTTAGGGTACCAAAATTCGGAATCTTCTGAATTATCCAGGCGTACTTTGTTGCCCGTACGTACTTACGCATGGAACTGCCCGTGGGATGTCTTGCTCTCACATTGGTGGCAAAAACAGATTTATCGATGTTATTTCTGATCTGTAACCCACCACACCTACGAGGTCAAGGGAGTTCCGCCTCACATTCGGCTAATTATTTTCAGTAGTTCATTGAGATATCTTGGCCTGGGAATTTACTGCCCAATAATGAGTTCCTGAGGGTGTGCTAATTAATTTCGCTTCATGGTTCTGCATCTGACTGATTGGGTTGTAACTTCGGTCCCCAGCGAGAAGGTGGGGATTCCAACCCCGCGGCGACCCCAACTTGTGGGCGCGGAGTGTGAGCAAATCACACTGGATATTTTTGACTACTACAATTAGGTTCCGTTTCTCTTTTGCTGAATATGGCTAGGTTGAGGCTTTGTTTGGAAAAAATAAGGTATGAACCGAGTGGACAGGAGTAGAGCTTCTTCAAAGACAATGAGTCGAGATCTTGGCAGTGCTATCGATTTTAAATGCTATGAAGGTGCTTGCTTCATCGACCTTGCATAGCACCAGCCATGGCGCTACCATTTCCCATCGGGGCATTGTATTTAATAGTGAGAGATCCGAGCCTCTGATCCTAATTGGAAACAGCTACAGCTTGCTTTGCTGTAGTGGCAACTAAATGCCTGATTAGTGGGGCCTCAGCAGCATGACGTTGAGTGAAATGCAGCGGACCTGCAAAGGAATTTCCGACTACTGGTCTCATCACAATGAAAGTGGAGCGGGGAAAATGCTGGTGATACTTGGATCATACTGATTCTCTGACCATATCGATGTCCTGTTAATGTATGCATCCAGTGCCCTGCGTTCTCCCGAGACATAATATGAGATTCCACATCGCCCTTGGGGACATAGAACAATGCAATTGTGAGGGGGATTAGTCAATGTACGACATGGTCCATATCTTGATCAACTTGCGAGACCTTCAAGGTCCACAGCTTCGGTTGAATGTATCCGCTTTGCTATGTCTGCCATATACCTCGCAGATATTATCTCATAGATATCAATCAAAACACTCTCCTGTCTACATAACCTTATCTACACCGCGCCTCTTGTATTTATGAAAAATGATTATCGGCGGTCAGGCATGGAGCGCTGTAAATCCCATAGACAATCGGCTATGTGAGAGAAACGCGACTAGAATAGTTTGAGTTTTCCGCGTCAACGACTGTTCTAGAATTATGCACTTCAGCATGTTATTTCCCAATGAAAACGTCGACGAGCAGGATTATAAGTACTCCCATTGGTTGACGAGTCTATCGCTGGTCTGTCAGCTGTTGTATCACTCTGATCTGATGCCATTGGATTCCGCAGAACCACGAAGAACTTCGGTGGCAACATGTGCGATGGGGAAAAACAGACCCGATCAACAAGTGAAGCGGAGTTATCCATCCTATACATCGAGATTCCCAAGTGTGGTAGCGCCCCGTTCAAGACCGTTGAGGAGTGCCTGCTATGAAAGAGTCTTGCACCCAGTTTTGAGTTACCCAAACCTAGCGTGGCAGGCCAGGAAACACATTTCTTGATAACATCAACGACTCGAACAAATTGTATTGCGGAGATGTAGGTGAGAACTTATAGATAAATATATGTGCGTAGTTGGAGAAGTAGCAGAGAAGACCACACTCGCTTGGCCCCAGAATTAAAAAGAGTTTCCAGCAGCTCTAAGGGATCCTATAGCACGCCGCTTCTTCCAGGGAAATCTGTTAGAGGAATGACCCATGACTTCAAGAAAGTGACATGTCAAAGCACGCCCAAAACGCACCACTAATTTCCTCAGCGCAGCCGAGATACATATCCGGACGTGAAATAGAGTCTAACAGAGTCCGGGGCGACAGCATCAAGCACGTAGGAAATGGGAGTACCAGAAAGCTGAAAAACCACTGGCATCAACGAACGATAAACAAAAATAGCTAGCTTGTTCAGCAATGCCGAGAAGCAAAATACTTTGCTTGTTTGTCAGTGCTCTTGAGGTAGGGTCGACCAATAGATATTCAAAAGACCATGAAAGTGTCTTGAATGACAGAGCAGAGAACTCCCTAAACGGACAAACGGGTGGGGACTTGGGGGGATCAATTGGTCACGTGCGCGATGTTGCATAATTTACGCGCCGAAGATTGAACCGCGTTTTGAACTCTACCATCTAACAACGGAAACGTCAAGCCTTATCGAATCTGCGCCGGAAATATTGCAGCGCATACGATGATTGGGCAAGATAATATTAATTTGGCACCTCCATTGGTCGAGGCTGGGAAATTCGGAGAACTAGTCAATGCGGGCCAGACAATATCTTCGGCGCTCTCACCCTCAGACAACTCTCTTCTGGTCTTTATCAAGAATGTGGTAAGACTTCTCTGAAAGTCACTTATTTTTTTTTATCAAACCCATATCAATTCAGAATCCTCCACTCATGGACAAAACCCGGTCAACACAGGAGGAACAACCTCTGTACTTCGCAAGCATGAACACCATTCCTTCATCAGAGCGACGACTAGTGAGTCCTGCTATTATTAAACATTCGGTATCGGTAGTTAACACTTATCGAAGCTCCTCACAGATACCCTTATCATATTCACCGCTTTCCAAAAACTGCTACAAAGTGCGGCTAGCCAAGAGCCCGGTTGGTCAGTATAAATCTGTCTTCTAGAACGTATTATCGGCTCATGATTGCTCAAAAGGATACAGAGCGAACAATGCCTGACTATGATACGCAAGCTCGCCATTGATTATGTGAATTTTGTCAAGGAATGTTGGGTGCACGCTTCGGTATGTTTCTTTTTTCGCAGCCACACTGCGCCCCAACCAACACCTTTGCCGCAGCAACCAATACCCCGTCTCGAAGGACCCCTCCAATTTAGTAGCGATCATTATCGCAGCCTCTATACATGTTTCTCCCTATTCGTGGTTCTATATCTCCCGGAACCTGGTTATGAGCAAGCGCCGGTTGGGGACGAGCTAATGGAATGGCTTAATATCCATTTTATCGAACCATCTACCGAAGAAGGAGACCAATTGAGCGCTTTGGAACATCCATGGGAAGATGAATCTTTTTGGCCGTACTTGACCAGGTGAGCACCTTCACGTCATCTGCGTATTTTACTGACAAATCGAAGGTCGATTCTTCGCGGTCTTTCTAAAGCTTCGCGCTTTTTCCTAGGAGTCCTAGAACAACATCCGTCAGAAAGACTTCAGCGTCTCACCAGCACCTTAATACCTCTGATTGAATCACAACCCCGTCTCATGAACTTCACTGCCGAAAGGGATTTTGCCTACGCCATTCGTCGCTGGAGCGATAAAGTGCGGGCACTTCGAATAGATATGGATAAAGTCCCCGAAGAAGATAGGTTCGATCGCTTTGAGAATTGGTGGGAACGAATGAGTGACATTGTTGGAGTCCTCGAAGGTCGGCAAGACGTCATTCAACGGGTCTGCGAAGAGCTCGGTGCTGACTGGAAGGAGGTCGCCGTTGCTTGGGGCATATTCGTAGATCCTCGCATGAGGCGAGAAGATATGGCGTAAGTGTATCTCGTTCGTAACACCATCTTGACTTCTAAAAATCCGCCTCCAGTGAGGTTGCCGCCCAAATTTTGGGAGAAATGCCTGCGGATCCCACAGATGCTGAAGACATGATTCATGCCGCCCTTTTCTCTGGTCAACCTGCTGAAGCACTGCAACATGCTCATCAGCTAGATTGCTGGCTGTCTGCCCACCTCGCGGACCTGATGGGTGCTCTACAGCTAATAGAATCCACCCCCAATGACGAGTAAGTCCCGCAATATATGCTTTCCGCAGTAATCTTACACTTCTCAAAGTTCAGGGCTTTCGACGAGGGATCATTATATTTTGTCGTATGCTGACTATCTGCATTCCGATCCCGCTCTCTGGAGAATTACCGTTGATTATATGTACTCTTGCAACGCTCTCGGACAAAGTCGTGCGGACGAAATTCTCCTCCGAGTGCCACTGCGATTACACGAACAAAATTTGGACCTGAAAGTTGAGTCCGGAATTCGAGCCGGAGATATTGTGGGCGTTTTGAGAGATGTGAACAAAACGTGCTTCGAATACAAACGAGAGAATGTTAGAAGAACAGTATGCCGGGTACGTCCTTGTATGCCATTTTGCGGCCGTTAACACCTTATCTAATCACCTAGCCTAGATCGGTGCACAAACCCTGGTCGCCGATAAAGATTACGGTTTAGCCATATCTTACTGCATATCGGCGGAGGATTGGCGGGGATTGGGCCGCATCGTTGATCGAGTGTTGGATGAATATGTTGCGAGTGGTATGATTGCCGTTATTGACAGATCCGTAGATTTGGAATCTAATACAGTTCTCAAGGGGCCTCAAAATTCACGCAATACGCGCTGGCAATCGCACCATCCGTTCAAGAACTGCGATCACAAAACATCGTGCAAGGAGTATTCATGCACCGGCTGATATTCGCTGTCAGATATGCTAGGTTTCACGAACTCGTGCAGAAGCAAGAATACCAAGATGCATCGTCTGATCTTGTCGCCATCTTTGTGGAAGGTGTTGCACCAACATCATGGTGGGCCGTTGTGCTGTGTGATTCCGTGCAGTTCCTGCAGTACAGTATGTCAATTCTCTTTGTGACTTTTAGCACTGATCGACGTTTTCGCAGCATCGGCCTTGTTGTTTTCGTCTAGCAGTGCATCATTATTGCTGCAGAAGCTCGAAGAAATTTTCATTCGCACATCCCAAGGAGCGGGTGCTGACTATCTATCTGTGTTGACTCGCGTGATAAAGGGACGAAGTGAAAAGGAAGCCCTTGAACGTCTCAAAACAGTACGCCTTGCATTAGCTCGATACTTTGCCAGATCTCTCGTCATAGGTGTAGCGGCGAATTGAACCCCTTTTTTATATCGTATACCCTCTTTTTCGACGGCCATTAACAATTAAGATGCTCTATTCTTACAACTTCTGTATCGATAGGCGCTGTGCATATGCTTCCTATACCAAGAGAATACGAAGAGTTAAGCTGACACGAACGACCCATCTGGACGGTGCATCTTTAGATGGCATTGGCAATCTCGGCCAGACATTGCAAAAATAAAGGTAGCAGTGCCCATATAAACGAGGAATTGTTGACGCTTCGAAAGCCAGACCCAACCCAACCGGCCAAGCAACAAACATGTGTTATGTTCTTCTAGTCTTGAAAGGATACCAGAGCTGTCCACATACTGTTCCAGGTCGGAGACAAAGAGTGGGTGTATATTTCCGTTTGTTTTTTCCTGCAAAGATATTGAAATTCAGTCGCGTAGATCGACTGTAATAACCAGGATTGCATATTCAGTTCCTACCACCGAACTGCAAGTCACAATTGCGGCCAAACGTGCGTTCAAGAGTACGTCCATTTTTTCATTTCACTATTCAACCAGGTCGCTCAAATTTTGTAATTTATTTAAGGATGAATGCTACGCAACAGGCATTGCTTGAAAGGATTGTTGGGCAATGCGATTCCTGTCGTTTGGATGCGCAAGGAATCCATTGACTTTGAGTTTTCGTGAATATATGGACTTGGGATTGGAGGCGTCCTACATGTCGGCTGGTTTAGTGGCTCGGTATATACCTTACACACATTTCTGAGATCGAACTCCCGTAGCCTGGCCATTTGTTTCGCTGCATCGTTGGATCGGACAATTATGGCGTTTCCTTGAATTCGTTCATCCGGCTCAGACGTCGGCCCGGATTTAAAAAGTAGGTTAAATATAACTCTTTGAAAAGCTGAACTCCTCTACTCTCTGGGCCGTAATACCTGCTACTGACGATTAACGAATATCCGAGAGGTTGGCTAGATGTTCTAGACTGACGCTCCACGACAGTATATTTGTAAGCTTCAATTCAATTTTCGAAATACTTCTCGACTCCTGACCTAGCTCTGTTCGAACCCTGTTTTGTTGACTCATATTATCTCTTCAAAATCTCTTCTCATCCACATCTTGATTGCAAAAAGTCGCTCGTTGTTCAGATAAAGTTCAGAGAGTCAAAAAGAAGAAGACAAGACGCAAATGCAAAACGGGTTGTTTAGCGCCAAGGTATCATATCGATCCTCAAGTTTATCGACCGTGAAACAACCTACGGTCAATAGTTCTTCAATATGCGAGCAACTTGTCTTGAACTAGGAGACGATTTGGAGAGAGGATATACTAGCTCAACAGCTCGATAGGTACCTGGCGGACTCCCAATGCTACCTCAGGTGTCGTAACACTGCTCTGTCTGCTGGTCTTCATCCTTATTTATGCATGCTGACACAGATATAGACTTGTCGAGGTCGCAACTATGATAAACGGACACTTGTCGTCGAATATGAGAAGGGGGAAACGTGAGCAGTAAAGCAAGCAACGAAAAGGTGAACCTCCCCTCATCGAACCGAACCCGTATTTTGCTTCTGAATTGACATTCGGGGACTCCTTGGAATTAGGAAAAGGCCTCCAAGCATCTTTACAAGAAATGTGAAGTATCGTGTGCTTTCACAAGTTATCGGGCGGGACAAAAGAACAAGACTATTTCGGTCTTCACAAAACTCTGCCAATTCACTCGTTGCTTTGGTTCCAACATAATTCAAATACTTAGGTCAAAGAAGGTGTCGTCGCGATCCTGGTGAATGCTTCCTTCAGGCCAGGTGATCCGATTGCAGAATTTAACTTCAACACCTGCACCCATTGCGGTCCTCGAGGATAGGGCGCCATCCATCTGTTCGGTGCCGACTCTGAAGACGACTATAAATATCGGACATCCGTATTCTCTTCGCGCCGCTACAAAACTGCTCGTTGCTTCTTGCCCTTTGGCGTAAAACTCAGGGCCTAGACGGATTGTCGTCAACTTTGGCCACGGCATGAACTGGGCCCCATTCTGGCCCCCAACTTCTCCACGCGACAGATTTTCGAGGACTTTTGCTTCGCCTTTTTCTGGAGATGCATGCACTGCCGAGAAGGTAGTGATCTGTCGGAACGTTTCAAACATGCGGTGGCACGTCCAGAAGTTCATATCGCAATCTACCAAGCTCAACGATTTGAGTGCGTCGAATCTGGCCTTGTCTTGAATGTTCCATATATCTTCCAGGTCTCCCCCCTGAAGACCTTTCAATGTCAACGACTGCAGCCGTGGTGCGTTGATGATTTTCAAAATGGCCGGATATCCCTCACCGGAAATGCTGTATAATCTCAATGAGCGAAGGGCGGGGAGGTCGATCGTCTTCTGCTCGTCAGGCCAGTTCCCTTGACCAATAATGTCGCCGTATAATGATAGATTGGCAAGATGCGGAGAGGCGGTCAATATACCTGCCAATGTCGAGTAATGAAGTCCTATAGTCCTGGTCTGGTCCATGTGAAGAGTCACCACGGAGCTCAAAGGCGGACGAAAGAGGTGGACTGAAAATCCCCGAAGACGGATGAACTCCAACTGCGGAGTACCATCTTTGAAGATATGGGGCAAACTGACGGAGCGATTGATAATGCTTCCATCGCCCGTGTCTATGTCCTCGACCGTTAACGAGAGGCGTCTCAATCCAGGCGCTGGAGCAGAACATAATCGCATGACCAGTGGATCGTCCCGCTCCTCGCAACCATATACTAGGCATAGGCTGCGCCATCGGAGTGAACGTTGAAGGATGTTGTCAACGATGGACTTCACTTTCGCGGCGTCCATGGCGGGATCTTTAACTCCCAGATCGATTCGAATATCGAGCCAAAAGTCGCCTGTGCGCGACAATCTTTGTGCTATATTTTCTGGATCGGATGTGCCGCGCATCCAGATGGTCGTCCAGAGACTTGGGGTTGCAAATGCAACTTCGCGGAAGTAAGTGCAGACTGCACAGGCGGTGACTTCGAATGCAACAGGGTGTTTTATCCCAGCATCGCCCCGTCTCGGGGATGGAATCTCGTCGGTCATATCTTTTGTGTTTTCAAATACGATTGAAAGGATTTCAGGATGTATTTTGTATATGAGAGCCATCTTAAACTCCTTTCAGGCAGGGATAAAATGGGCGAGAGTGGGATCTCTTACTTTTTGATCTTGTGTCGAAGGTGAGTGGAGTGGAAAGAGTTTGGGAATGATTTAATTCATTTTGTGAGCTATGTTGTAACGATGATGATAACCCTTTACAGTCTTTAGCCCAGGCCTTGAAGTCGTCTACACGTGTGACTTATTTATTACTAAAAATTGCTTTAGCATGAGAATGTTCGAACTCACTCAATGATAATGTAAGAGATATTGTCCTCGAATTCAGGAGCCGTTTTCAAGCGTAGGCTACTTCCCAAGGCAAATCAGAGTTGTATTTCAAGTTCAGCTTTTATCCTTGGATTTAGAGGATAATGATCGGATCAAGCGGGACAAACTTACGTAATTCGTTGATGGAATTTGCCGGCCGTTGGTCTGACGCAAGGATTGGATTCTTGGACAGAGTCATATTCCTTTTCGCCAATGCTTTTGGCAACATTGCGTTGTCAAGCCTGGAGGCGACCATCTCCAGGCCATAGCATTCAATTTTTATTTGCTCCAAAATTTCGCTCGTTCTCTCGACCGTCAAGAAGTTTGTTACAGGAAGTGAAGGCACCGGGCGTACCGCCTCTGAAGGATGCAGCTGGACTATCGCGGGGGAGCGGGCCTTCATTTTACGAGAAAGTTGGATCGCCTGGGATAGCAAGACAAATCTTCGTGAGTCAAAGTTGTCTTACTGTACCTCAACTCGCTGACTCGGTATTCAAACACCGTGAAGTTTGTCGGGATAGCATCTTATTTTACCTTTTCACTCGCTGCGTCAATTACTACAGTCCAAACAGAAACTATCGTAGAACGAATGGTTGAAGCTTCACCTATCTGGGCCGTCAAGACAATCACAAATGCAGACATAAAAAGGGTGCAGAATGCAAACCTGATCCAGGTACGAAACTGTTGGAAATAGAGAAGGTTGCCGCTGCTCAATTGCAAACAGAATCTCCGGGAGAAATTGGCTAGTTTTCAAAGTACAGTCCAACATTTGCCTGTTCTCCTCCAGCCATGGGTCAATCGCGCCTGCATTGCTGTTATGCAACCCTGGGCAGACGCGTCGGAAGCCAAACGATTGTGTTGGAAGATCTGCATGCTCAATTTCGCAGTGTGGAGCGCGTGGAAGGTGAAGAGCTGGAGAGGATTCATGAATAAACGATTCATGCACGATCCCTTGTCGGGGAAATCGTATACGCTTTTGACGAGCGCCTTCAGGTATGTTAGTTCAGCATCATAAAACTTTAACTCTTGTGCTTACTATCAACAATATAGTCATCAGTCATTCATACATTTGCTTTGCAATTGTCTTGCTTTAGAAAGCTTTGGTAGGAGAGAAAATCATATTGCGAGAGTCAATCCTGACGTATTTTTTGCAGGAGCTGCCGCATACTACTATCTTCTTCGTGAACAGAATAAAGCGGAGCCAGAGATATTGGAAAAAACATCATCCTTCCACTTTCTCGCATTTTTCATGACTGGTATGCCCACATTGAATCACAGAAGAATCGTTTTCCCCTCATACTCTTTCCATAGCTGCAATGTTTTCAGGTCTCGTCTCCCACATCGTCAACGCCAAGATCCTTTTCCCACGTGTGGTCCGTCAGCTCGCCGCATTGAAGCCAAAAACCGAAACATGGGCAGCAGCTGTCGCCACAACCACGAACGCAGCGAAGGAAGTTCCCAAGAAAAAGATAATCGAAATCTTGCCCAGCTTGGGCGCATCAGGCGGTATTTATGCTGCCGTGACAATGACCGCACTAGCCTTCCCTGATTCTCAAGTCGCATTGTTTATACCCCCAAGCTATCCTATCAATATCCAAGTCGGTGTTGGTGGCCTTCTTTTGATGGATACGATTGGTATATTGCGAGGGTGGAGGTTCGTTAATCCAAATTTTCCGTTGTGGTTTGTTGATTAAATAATCTTTCAGGTTCTTTGACCATTGGGCACACTTGGGAGGCGCCGCTTTTGGCGTGTTTTATTATGCTTATGGACCTTCGTACTGGCTCGATCTTCGCAAAAGAGCAGCAAAAGCCGCTAAACAAATAGACCCAGCAGTCTCATAACGAGCCTATAGCTTTGAAGCTCGTGTGGATTAACGAACGCCTTATCAAAGCTCGGATCCGTGGAATCGAGAGCTATGCGAGTACGGCTGGACGACGATGCCTCTTCAACGTGATGATCGCAGCAGTCTGAACGTGATACCATAAATTATCATAGAACTAGCCCACCACTCAGCCTGTCCTTCTGCCCTAAGCGCCAGTTAATCGTTGAATGCAGAGTCATTGTGTATGTCGTGAAATAAATGTTGTATACACCATTAGTCACGTTGAAGAAGCACTCGATCCTGCATGAATTCGCCTGCCAGGTAGAAAAGTCTCTTCTCGATGTCAATACTTCAATGCTCAAGCGCTCGCAGTACGTCCGTAAAATTTAGCACGTTATTATCGATTAAATGATTTATGTATAGATTCTACTGCAAGCTCCTAGATTCAGAGAACACCGTCCGTGAGCGATAAACTACATTGTCCAAATATGACTATGCTAACTAAGATCTCCAAATCCGTCCATTACGTGTTGCATAGATAAAGTATCATCACGACTAGAGCCTACCAATTAAACTACTGGCGCCATATCCCGCCAAGGGGACAACGAGCGCGCCTGCGTTGATGAACCTACTCGCTGACGCAGAGCGACTGCGCAGCGAGATCGCGCCGCTGCGGCTGCTTCCGCTCTGGGAAGATCCCGCAGTGGCAGACACCGTTGTCGCGGACCCGATGGTCGCAGAGGGTACCGCTATGTCGGCGGCGTTGTTGGCAACCGCAGTCGCCGAGAGTTCTGCGAAGCCAATGGAGAGGGGCGAGTAGCGGAATACGGAGTATACGTTTTTCTGTGGGTACAAACGAGCGATTAGATATGGAGCGCGCCGAGGCACTAGGCTAGGGGGACGTGCTTACAAGGAATGTGTCGCCTACGATCCATGAAGGCGCTGAGCTCCCCGTTGAGAGCTCGAAGAACGCACCGAGGCACGATGTGCGCGTCAGACGCGAGAGACGGAAATCGGCTGGACTGATCGTCCAGCTGCGCGACCCCCCGAAAGAGAGCGTCACATTGACCGTAGTGTCGCATGCTACATTGCCCAGAAATACTAAGTCAGAAAGGTAGCCCAGGGAACAAGATGAAACACAAACGCGTACGATATGTATAGTAGTTCTGGAAATTTCCCGTGCCTGCCTGCGAGCCGGGGATCTGCTCGAAGATCGCAGAGATGTATTCTGAAGGCCCGCCGATGAGAGTTGTGCCCGTATCTATAGCCGCATAGGCGCCCTGGCCTGTAGGCAAGCTGACACTGTTGCCTTGTACCGTGAGTTCTGGAGGGTCAAGGTGAGAAATTTGCGACGGTCCCCAAGTCTTGTACTCGCCTGTCATTGGAAGGATCCAGTACGATCCTTCTACTGGCATGTCAACATAGTCGATTTCCCCGATATAAAGACTCGAGTTAGCGAAGCCTACAAGATAAGGAGCGATTATTCAGGGATTCGGTGGGGGATATATGGGCAGGGACGCACCCATGGAGAAAGATCCTCCAAATTCTTCAGTTTGAGCGCTTGATTCATTGAGGAATCTACACGTTCAGTCCAATATATAGTGGGATCACCAGTAGAGAAAAAATAGAATAAGCGCCATCAGATCCGAAGTTAGCGCCCGCGGCAATACTGAGTGACGCACCGTGTCAGCTGAAATGACATCAACGGCGAATCCCAAGCGTTATTCGTCACCAACGTTTCCCAGAACGGCTGCGCTCCCGACGACGCGATGGACTTGAATGCGAGCCCCAGGAGACCAGATACGGGGTCGTTTAGCAAGCCTGACGAAACCTGGTCGCACACCGCGAACACTTGGTTCTCAACGGAGAAACCGGCCATTTGCACGATGTCTTTGCCGAGAAAACCCGCAGCTTGTCCGCTTCCATAGGTGATGCTGAAAGCGGTGCTCTGGTTTTTGTACGACGAGGAGCTTGAAGGGTTGAATGTCGGGACACTTTCACAGCCGGTTTGGCATTCGGAATCGGCTAACCAGAGATCACTGGAAAGAGTTGGGGTTAGAAAGAGATGGTATGGGGATGCTTGGGTCGTACGCACGCTGAACCAGTGTCGAGGATAACGTTAAATGCTGCTGGTGGTGTTCCGATAGCGAGTGAACCAAAATAACTGAGTTATGGATGTCAGGGACCGTGCATGGTGGAAATAGGGGCGACTTACCTTGAATCGGCGTTCTGGTTAGTTAACCTGATGTTTGACGGTCTGGTGAGTTCGTCCTATCCACGGTGAACACGGAAAGACATACAAATTAGTGCCAGTTGCACGCCTCGTTTTGCCTGGGTTTCCGTATTTTGCCTCCAAGCCTTCTCTCTGACTCTTGGCCCATACACCCCATTCATCTGACGTACGAGGCGAAGGCGCTCGCTTCTTGATAGGGATGGTCAGGCCACCAGACCTCGAGGTTTCTGCCTGAGGTACCGCTGACGTTTCAAGTGTAAAGGAGAGCAGAATCGCAACGACTAGCGGTGGAGTTAACGAAGAAAGCATCGTGTCGAACAACTGGGAGAACGAATAGTATGAGCAGCAAGAGCGGTGAGATCTACACAGCGAGGATGAAGCAGGCTTATTATATGGTAGAAAGCAAGACGAAACGGGTGAGGCTGCGCTCGACCGGCGAGATGGGTTTGGGAGGAGCGATGACACGGACGCGAGTGCCAAGAGAGAGAGAGATTTTAAATGTAAATGTCTTCATAATCTATCGATCAGTCATTTCATTGGCACCCGCCCAGCCAGCTTGGATTCAGACTGTGCCAGAATGTTTTCTTGTCAGACATCTGTCTTGATGAAGTCTCAGAGCACATAATTTCTGCTACAACTTTTGAGACTCAAAGGAGACTTTGAATTGCAAACCTTGCGGTTGAAATTATTCGTGAGCGTGCGCCTGCGGACTGCGCCGCCTATGACGCATCAGATCTAGAAGTGTCACTTTGCCGCATTTGGTCAGCGCCTGACCTTATTTGTCACACCTCAGAACCCTTGTAGAGTATTAGTGAGCCAGTGGGCAGAGTAAAAGAGAGGACTAGAGGACACTGTAATATGATAAGAGAGCGTAGATAGGAGAGCTCGAGATACGGGCAAACCGAATATATTTAGGTCGCCGAGTTTTCTAATGTCGGACGTCGCCAGATGTCATGACTCGGAAGGTCGAGATAAGCCAAAGTATGAGAATAACAATTGAAGTGGATGACTGAATACTCTGAATATGAGAGAATCTCGTTCAAGATATTTAAGGTTTTCTTGTGGGTGCGTGGATTTTGCCTGAGAAATTCCGAAGGACTTGCAAGGGTTTTGGGTTTTGGGTTTTGGACTGCGTCCGACGGCGGGCGCGTTCGAAAAGACATCCCCGGACCCTTGTGTGTTTTTTTTGTATACACTGTAACGAAGTAATGACTCCAGTCAATCGATTGAGAGAAAACTATTTCATAACTTATGTAAACGAGAAGCACGTGGATGATGGATTGCGGTATCTTCCGATTCGCGTCGTACCATTCAACGTCGCTCATTGCATTGCATCCGCCGTCAAGCTCAAGACTTAGACAACTACTATACATCGGACGTTATGTCAACCTTTCCCGACTGGTCTACAGACTCATGGCCCATAACGCATGAGCATGAACACTAGCGTTTACCGACTAATTACATTGGGTCCCTTATAGCATACGCTTTTGGACCTGCGTCACTCGAGCACTGGCAAATTCTTCCAGAGGTAATCCAGGGAAGCCCTTTTGCTGTTTTGCTTTCCAAAATATGTGGCCTCGGAGCCGTCGCTTATTCGTGTTGGTTTCAAGGTCTACTATAATTGGAATCGACTTGGGTTGCTCAGGGACCTTACAATTCTGGTGGAATGAAATCTGCATTCGCTGGACTGCCTCGCCTATCTCATGATAACATGGAAAGATGGAAAGCAGGAAGCCAGCGTGGACACTACTTGATATTGATTCATGGTGTATATTTACGTTGTGAGTGCATTCATAGTTTCCTTGTTTTTGTGATGTTCACCCTTCCCTTTCTTATCTTAGGAATGTACAAATTCAGTAATGGCATACAAATAAGCTGCTGCCGCGACTCGTGACGGCTTCGGACATGCGTTCAGTTTGAAGCTCTTCTAAACAGAATTTTTCCGCTACCCATCTCAAATTCTTCCGTTGTCAGAACTGGCCGCCGGTCATTTCCTATGCCCCCATGACTCTCGCCGCTAGGTAATGGCGTAGACAAATCAGTTTGGCGGATACGTGGACATATATGGGCAATATGAGTAATTATACTTACAATATGGTTTCATAGACTATTCTTATATTCATCCAGATTTGCTTGTATCCTTACAGGTTCCGGCAGTCAAATTGCGGTCCCGAATACGAAAAGGCCCGGATCTGCCATCCTGTTAGGATAACGACGTTCAGGCTTCCAGCTACCATCACTCAGCCAAGTTTTAATTCTTGCGTCCGAATCTGCTGCCAATGCGAAGAGAGAGAGAGAAAATAGGAAAGGCACTTCTTTACTCAAGTCTGGCAGCCGAAATTCCCAGTCTTACGCTTGACTATTCGATGGCTGATCTTCTATTAACGCGTGTTTCTACCCTCAGATATGTCTTAGGTTTATAACCGCCTTTCAAGAGGATTGGCATGCGCGCTGAACGCTTCCTCCGGCGGTCCGTCTGCAACTAAATATAAATTCGCGTCACAACATTCGTTGGCGCATCAGCAGGCCCGGTTAATTGTCGCATTTTAGACCTCTTTAACTACCTTTCGCGAAGAATATCCGATTCAGTTGACATCACCAACTAGTCCTCCTGATCATGACACTCTACTCTTGTGACAATATATATGGGGTCATTCAGTACATGTAAGTGCCGCCAACTCACTTCCTCCAACATGTTGAAGCTTTCGCCAGGTCTAATCGCCCTGGCATTGTATCTGCCTTCGACCTTTGCTACTGCAATCTATGGTCAATGCGGAGGCATTGGTTTCACTGGGGACACCAGTGAGAATCATTCTATCCATACCGTACACAACAATGCGCTGAACCCATTTTGTCTCAATAGCTTGCGCCTCCGGAACGACTTGCCAGGTGGAAAACCCATATTATTCTCAATGTCTTCCGGGCACTGCTACAGCAACTACCACAACGACAAAACCTACTACTACCACTACTACGACTATGAAGCCGACGACGACGACGACTACAACCACAGGACCAACAACCACAGCAGCACCACCGTCTCCTACTGGATTCGTTAAAGCAAGTGGTACTGCATTCTCTCTGAACGGATCCAAATTCACCGTCGTTGGGTATGTCAACCTCGGTCTACATTTCTGACAAATGTCACGTTAACGTGCTGTTCCAATCCAGCGAGAATTCTTACTGGGTCGGATTGATGGGATACTCGACCACTGATATGAACAAAGCCTTCGCCGACATTGCCAGTGCCGGGTCAACCGTCGTGCGTACCTGGTGCGTTGTGTTTGCGCCTATAATTCCTGCGTACGGTGTATGACTTTCCCTATATATCTGTTATTTAGGGGCTTCAATGAAGTGACCAGTCCAAATGGTATTTACTACCAGAGCTGGTCCGGAAGCACGCCTACTGTTAACACTGGTGCTTCCGGTTTGGCCAATTTTGGTACGATTACTTTGTGGCGTATAGTCTGCGGCGCTGATTTTCTCCTCAAGACAACGTCATTGCTGCCGCGAAAGCGAACGGAATCCGGCTCATCGTCGCATTGCAAGTCTTGTGATGAAACTTTGCGTAGTTCTTCCTTCTGAACTCGTATGACTAGGACGAACAACTGGTCAGATTACGGCGGTATGGACGTATACGTCAAGCAGATCCTCAATTCGCCGAACCATGATCTTTTCTACACCGACGCAACCGTCAAGGTATGCCTTTTGTCTACTTCGTAAGACATGGTTTGAGTAAATACCACACCAAACCCCAGGCAGCATTTAAAAACTACATCAGAGCGTTCGTCGGAAGGTATCTCAATGAACCTACCATCATGGCCTGGGAGCTAGCAAACGAGCCCAGGTGCAAAGGAAGCACTGGGTATGCGTTCTATAGAATCGTCTTATATATATATATATCACTAATGAACGAGTACAGTACCTCGACCGGAACCTGCACCACTACGACTGTGACTGCCTGGATTAAAGAGATCTCGGCATACATCAAGTCCATTGATACCAACCATCTCGTCGCAGTCGGCGATGAAGGTTTCTACAATCAACCAAGCGCACCTACTTACCCTTACCAGTAAGCTCGAATTTTAATTCGCCTACAAACTTTGCTCATCCAGTATCAACAAATTTTATTAGAGGTAGCGAAGGTGTTGATTTTGACGCCAACCTCGCCATTTCTGCCATCGATTTCGGAACTTTCCATGTAAGTCAATCATCGATCTTAGCGCGCTTTATGTTCGGGATAGATACTCAATGTTAATCGTTTAGTCATACCCCACCAGCTGGGGTCAAAGCGGAAACGAGTCCGCGTGGGGAACGCAGTGGATTGCTGACCATGCCACTTCCCAAAAGAAAGCCAATAAACCTGTTATTATCGAAGAATTTGGCGTCACCAGCAACCAGGCGACCATCTACACTACGTGGTTGAATCAAGTCGTCTCGTCAGGCCTCACTGGAGAACTTATTTGGTATGTCATAAAGCGTCAATTGTTCGTCGTCTGACCATACATCCGTCGAATTTGCAGGCAAGCTGGCTCGCATTTAACAAAGTGAGTACCGTTTATTTTTTGACGCAGGTTTATGCCCTAATTATTATACGTCATGTAGCGGAGACACTCCCAACGACGGATACGCCGTGTATGTTGACGGGCCCGTATTCCCTGTCATCAAAGCTGCTGCTGCGCAGTTAAAAGCCAGAGCTTGAGTTTGAACGTGTGGATAAAATAGGTCTGCAGTTTAGATATTGGATGAATTTTAACGTTCGTCAATAGTTCAATCCCCGTTCCGTTTGAGTAAATTTGGCTCCTGCAAATCACCAGTCACTTGTCAACTCGTCACTGCTGTGAAGCAAAGGCGGTTTGTTAATCACAAAACTTTCACACGCATAGCTTGAACCTTGATCATCATCGCCGACGAAATATCAAGGTATGTGCAATACGTTCTCTTTAGAGATTTGGATTCTAACGATCTCGTTTTTAGTCGAGCTAGTTACCCAAAGTCGCTTGGAAAATCGGAAAAAATGGATGCTTTAAAATTGCCTGTGCTTGATGAAAACGCTTCGCTGGAAACAAAGCTTCAAACGATCGGTGAATCCATCCAACATCGTCAAAAAGTTGTCGAACAGCTCCTGCTTTCTATCTCGGCACTGCAGTCTCAACGCAATGATCTGATGCCTATCAACTGTATTCCACCCGAAATCCTGGCCAACATTTTCTCTTTCGTTCAATCAACGGAGAAGGATCCTGTGCGTCGATGCATGCAGACAACCTTGGAATTGGTCGCTGTGACTCATGTATGTCGTCAATGGAGACACATTATCAATAGCTGTCCATGTTTGTGGGTTTCCCTTCCCGTCAAAAATCAGAAATGGACCGAAGAGGTTCTCAAAAGGTCGAGAGAGCTTTGTCTTGAAGTCGATGCGAATAGCTTGGGACCAGGCTTCATACTTTCGCTCAGCTATATCCATCGGATTAGAGCATTATCTCTCTGGAATTTTCATCCGTCGGAGTGGCCTATCTTGAAGAACATATTGCCAGAGTCGGCCCCACAGCTCGAAGAATTCTGCCTGATAGTCCGACCTTCATTTCCCTTACCTTATATCCCAGATGGTGTATTATGCAGCACACCGCGATTGCACCGGTTGACATTGGGATCCTGTGGTATCAACTGGAATGCACACAAGCTCCTGCAATCCTCTCTCACCCATCTAAAGTTAATGAACGCTTCAGGCTCCATGCCCACAGGAGAGGAGTTCATGGCCCTATTGAAAAGAATGCCCGAACTGCAAGTCTTGGACCTCGAAAACTCCCTTCCTAACCAAGGAGGGCGGGCCACAAACTCGTGGGGGTCCGAAATAACACATTTGCTCTGCCTGCGAACTTTACGAATCGATTCAGAACTGATTCAAGCTGAATTTTTCCTTCGTTGCCTCGCGTTTCCGTTGACGGCCGTTGTCAACATTACACTTCGCGACGAGCGAAGCAATCCCGATTTTTCAAATGCTATCGCTGAGGTAGCTCGAAATTATTCCAATGCCACCGATACAGAAGAGTTTTTCCAAAGTCTTACCCTAGGTCAATATACAAGCAAATATCAATATCCCATCCGTATTGAATTGAAGTTGCTTTTGGAGGGTTTGCCAAATTTCGATTCCTTCGAGCAAGCCAGTGACATTATCGGCCATCTGAATCTGACTTTTCATTATTTTGATTCATCCACATTTCCGAAACTTATGGGGGATATTTTCAGCCAGCCGTTTGCAGAGGGTATAAGCCAAGTCGGTCTTCTTGCTTTATGTCAACATTCCAAGGAAATCCAGGCATGTTTACCCGAAGCATTGGCAGTCACACTAGGGAAGCTCCCCTGGCTAGATTCCGTCATTGTATCATCATCAAGTACATTAGACTTTCTCGACGCTTTGGTATACCTCGATCCACGAAATGAGAATACCGAATTCGAAAACTCGCATCGGCGCCCAGAATATTTTGCCAGTCTTTCCTCTATTTGCCTATCCGACATGACATTTGTTTCGATCAAAGCGGGTAGCCCCATTGATGACAATGTGAACACATCACACGATCTTTTTTTATATCTCGCCCGCCGTTGCGAGCTTGGTCCAGCGATAGACACACTAATCCTACGCAACTGTCGTGGCGTCTCCAAAGAGTATATAAAATTTCTCCAGGAAATTGTGGTCAACATCGACGTTGACGATATTACGCAGACGAGTGCAGATTAAATAGTTACAAAGGACATCGAGACCCCAAAAATTCAATAATTTTTCTGACCTTCGAGAGCAAAAATAGTAGACAAAGGAGGGCATTCCTCACATCCCAAGCGCAGACGAGGCCAACTCGCTCATTAATGCGGCCGAGATTACGACACCTAGTAATCTGTCCAGTTTCCAACAATTACTTGAACAGTTTCTCCTGGAGGCCTACTAACTCAACCTCTGCTAATCGCCTTGTTTAGAGAAAGAAAAAATTATGGTTTGAGTCGGCATTATCTCAAATAGTAGAATAGAATGAGTACGAGCGACAAAGAGATATAATGGAATGTGGTTTGTATCTTACTCTCGACTCTCTTGAAACATACTATGCATGCCAATTTCATAGGTCAATAACATTGTAATTTTGGATAGTACGGAAATGGTAAGGTTATATACTAAAGGAGAAAGCAACCGATATCAACAAAAAATCAGTGACAGTAACTATGTAACGATATAAAAATGAGAAAGGAAGACTCACGATGTCCAGAATACTGTAAGCGCCGTTCACCACTCAGTAGTCCGCAGGAGATAATTGTTTATGGACACGTTCCTCGGCCTCCCATAAGTGAGCGGCACCTTGCATGGCTGCAGTCGTCCGACTCCGAGTTCTGTCACGAATTTTCTCACGGACAACTTGACCTCAACCAGCATTGCGACTCGTGGACATGCAAGCAACCAATACACTGCACCCAGGTATGTGGCTGAAGCTTTCGATGGGCCGTATCTCGGTCTCATTGCACCTGATATGTAGAAGACTTTATGGATCCGATAGACATGGACACGTTATCTTTCCTTGATGACGAGAACGTAACGGTGGAAGAAAAGCTTCGAACAATCGATGAAAACATCGAAAAGCATCAAAAGATTTTTGACAAAGCCCAAGCTGCCATTTCAGTTTTGAAAGCTCGGAGAAACGTCTTGATACCCATATCTTGTATTCCATCCGAAATTTTGGAACACATCTTCTCCTTTGTCGGCTGCCAATCCACGGTCACAGACCCTGTAGCTCGCGCTTCCCAACAGCACCTAGAGCGAGTCGCATTGACACACGTATGCCGTCAATGGCGTAGCATTGCCGTTAATTCTTCAAGTTTATGGGTTTCATTGCCCATCAGGATGAACAAATGGATCAGAGACATCCTCAACAGGTCGAAGGACACTCTACATAGTGTCGATATAGGACTCACCGAACTCCATGACCTTACTACTGGCTCAGGATGCCTTTTTGCTTTTCAAAACACCCATCGGCTCAAGGAGATCTGCATATGGGGCATCGACCAACTCACAGCACTGTTTCTGAGTTCACGGCTACCAAAATCTGCCCCAAAACTCGAAAGTTTCAAGCTGGTAGGCCATCCAATAGTAGGAGGCCCCCCCAATATCCCGAATAACGTCCTCAACGATACTCCACGACTACGTCTATTGCATTTGGTCAACTGCGACATCGATTGGGGTATACACAAACTCCTTCAATGCTCTCTTACGAATCTTCAGCTGACCGATATCAACCCAAACAACATGCCCACAGGAAAGCAATTCATAGCCGTACTGAAAAAAATGCATGGATTGCAGGTTTTGAACCTAGGAAATGCTCTGCCTCCCCGTGATATACACGGCACAAGTTCATGGGGACCTGAGAATATCCATTTAGAGAAACTCCAAGCTCTACGTATCAAGTCAAGCTCGACTCCGGCCGAGGATTTTTTTCGCAATGTAACGTTTCCACCAACTGCTGTCGTACACACTATACTCCACCCCAGCGAAGGAAATGCAGATTTTTCCAGCGTTCTGTTTGAAATAGGTCGGTCGTACTCTGATGCGAGTGTGTGTTCTCAAAGCCTTATCCTCTCTGTAATAAAACCCTGGGGACTCCAATTGCGGTTGCTTCCAGAGCTTTCACATAATTACGACGTCGATGAGCGCCTCGTTGCCGCTCCCGGGCCTCTCGTGGCAGTCATGCTAGACATGACATTCCATTGCCCTGACGCTACTGCTCTCCAAAAGCTCGCGAGCGATATTTTCGCCTGCGGGGTAAATTTACATGATATCAAACACGCATACCTGCTCAGCATGGGCGATACACTTCTACCTGAAACATTGGCCAAGACAATAGGAAAACTCCCTGGGTTAGACTTGGTCATAGTGAAGTCATCATCTATCGCCGCATTTTTCAAAGCTATGATGGATTTTAATTTACCGAGTGGGGGTGCAGCTGAATCCGAGAACCCAATCCAACCATATTTTGCTACTGTTTCCTCCGTTTGCCTCAGTAGCATAGCTTTTGTGACGGAGGAAAAGGGCACTGCCGGCTCCTCTAAATCGAAGCCATTCTATATGCCAGAGTTCCTCACTCAGCGTAACAATCTCGGCAAGCCGCTAGAAAGGCTAGTCCTGCGGAATTGTACGGGAATTAACAAAGAATTCCAAGCAACTATAGAAAAGGTTGTGGGCAAAGTTGATGTCCGACACAACATGACAGCCACGAGTGGGAGATCGACGAAAGGCTGATATCGACTCATTTTTCCTTTGAGAATCAAACTATGCTCTTCCTGCGTCCACCGACTTCCTTTTTCAACAAAGGCATGCATGTATTTAGGGTATTTTGTATCTGAAAATGAAGGCAACGTATCAGAATAGGATAGCAGCAATGAGATGTAATACACAAACAACGCTTGCTCGATTCCTCTCGTCAAAATAAGCGCTACATGTTTTCAGCAACCTGTTCAGTCAGCCAATGGGCCACAATATACTCACCCTCTGAAGAGCCGGAAGGCGTTTTTTTCTATCTAGTCCATAGCTTCCCCACAGGTTCCGCGATTCCTTCTTCCACCAGTGGGTACACAAGGTCCCACACATTTCTCTCTACCACCTCCATTTCCCGCCCGGCATCTACCACTACCCACCGTGGCATGTTCTCTGCCCCTTCGCTCCCTCTCTGCATTTCCGATCCAATTTGGCCAAACAGAGCGCGTACGCGCGCCTGCATCTCCTCCTTCTCATACCGCTCTTCGCCGTACCCTCCACGCGCCCGAGCTTGCTCTGGAGTGATGTCCAAGAAGAGTACGAGATCCGGGGCTGGGAGGCCGATGTCTGGTGCGCGACACCACTCGAAAGGGAGAAGCGGCGAGCTTGGCTCTGCAGGCGAGACTTTCGCTGCGGAGAACGCGATCCCTGAGAACGCGTACCTATCGCAGATGATAGTCGTGCCTGCGAGAAGAGTTGACTCTATTTTCGATCTGATATATCGTTTTGGTGATTCGAGGACCATGTCAAAAGTGCAGATTTGGCACGCACGCAAGCTCCCAGCGGTTGGCCGAGAAGAGCAGATGTACCGCGCGATCATCGAGCTCAGACACGGAACGAAGGTAGGCATCTATCATCTTGCCAATTGGGGTGGATCTATCTTCACATATGAGCTCAAGGCGCGTATTTCTTGATTGTAAGAACAGAGGACGTACCTGGGAATTTGATCAACGAAGCCTCAACGCCATTCGCTTTGAGTTGCTCGTGAAGACGCGCTGTTTGCGTCGTCTTTCCTGACCGATCTAGGCCTTCTATAACAATGAACGGTGCGCGTCGTTTTTGGGTATCATGAGCCATCGTTTTGAGATGTTGGTAGTTGGAGATCAAGAGGCGTGGAAAGAATGCATTGGAAACCGTTTGTCCTTTGATCTTACTTTTCATTCTTGACCACCACCACCATTCATACTGAAAAATTGTGAAATGAAACGCATCTGCGTTGTTATTCATCTTCTCACTCTACTAGGATAGAAAATCAAATAACTTGAAGGCGTCAAAGGCGGGAACTTCAAACATTCAATGCAATTTTATTTTCCAGCTCGTCTCGACACTCAAGTATTGATGGATGAATGATTAGGTATGTATGGTATTCGCGTAGACCGCAAGCATAAGCATAGCTGAAGCACTACATTAGGATGGTTATAATACAATAAAAGACACTCCTCGATTTCCGTGAATCTTTCGACAGAGCTGACGACATTAGACCATGCTAAACTTGTCAGAAAGCCCTACTTTCTCAAGGCCTTCAGCAATGCGTTGACGCCCTCCAAACCGAATCCGTTCGAAGGATAACAGACATACATCGGATCCGCCTCAGAGTCGAATTTAGACTATCATGAAGAAGTCGGTCTCTGTTCTCATGCAAACGAAGAAAGAAAACCATACCCGGAATTCTCCTCGCTGAATCAACTTGGCTCCGCTAGCGACCTTGTTGTAGGTCTTGCTCAACGCCTTCACCTTCCAACCGCCCAAATTCCGGATAGGCTCGAACTCCGAGGACGCGCTGATTCCGAAGGTGACTGTCACCCTGCCCTCGTCGCGGAGATGTGTCTTGGACGCTTGCGGTGTACCGCCCTTGCTTTGTTCATTGCCACGAAGAGTACTGCTCTGAAGTGACGTCGTACTAGATGGTGGTTCCTCACCTTCGTTGAGGCCAGTGCCGCTGATGACGCTCGAAGAATCAGAAGACGCATTTGGCTCGGGGGTAGAGCCGCCTTTCGACGGCGGAGTGACTGGAGTTTGATCGATGTTTCCGTGCGCTGGGTGTGGTGGCGCCTGTCCGTTCGCGGCTGCTTGTTCTGCCTTGGAATGCAGGTCCTTCAGTGCGGTGTAGATGAGAGCTTCGGATGTTCCTTTGGGCGCTTGCGGAAACGAGACGGCGTTCTTGATCTGCCATGCGCTGGACTGTATCGGAGTGAGGATGAGGATTCCGACAGGCTTCGAACGTTCATTTAGTTAGCTATGAAACACCTATCACAGGAAAACTGGTAGCATACCTCGTTATCTTGTTTCGCAAGCCAGTATCTTCTGTGCTCAGAATCTAGCCATGGCATCAGCGCAGTCGATGCGATCTGCACACCGTCTTTGTTCGCCTTCCAATCCTCGACTCCCTTCTCTACCGCTAGCTTCTCCTCCTCCGTCCAATCGCTAGCCAACATCTCTTTCACCTTGACGTTGTACTTCTCCGCGCGACTGAGATTCTTTTTCAGATCCTTGATGATACGCTGTCCTTCCTTCCCTTTCGACTCTGGCGACGTCAGGTCAAGAACGTGCGCTGGATCGACCACGTCCTCGTATATGCACGATACAGTCGACCATTCGAATTCGGGGCTACCTAGGACTTCCTCGAGATCGCGATCGGCGCATGCCCATATCACGCGCTTCCCTTGCGCGTCGCAGAATTGGATGAACTGACGGACTACAGGCGCGATGGCTGCGGGGTCGGAGACGAGCGGGTTACCCCAGGCGAAGATGTACGAGTCCTGTTCCATGTACCCTTGTACGGGAGTAAAGGCCGATTCGGGGACGGGCTCTGACGGGCGCCAAAGTTTGTAGCGCTCGAATTCGAGCCATGCTGTCGAGCTGGATGAGCCGTATTTGGCGACGAGGTCTGCGATGGCGGATTTATCTGTTACTGTCATTGCTGTGGCGATATTGCGAATGTTATGGGTGTTGAAGGAGGGGGTGCGCTGTTCGTTTTTTTATATATAATGGAAGGATACAAGGTGACGTCACTGGAGTTGAACGTAGTTTTTGCAGCTGGAGTTGTGGTTGCTTCCTTTCCGCCGTCACTGATGACAATGCAAGGAAATCATGAGAAGCGATGGCTCGTCTCTCTTATTTCGATAAATAGCGGCGGTTAGTCGCGGGTGACATCATCCTCGATGTTGGAATCCGGATGAACCGAAATATTTCGACTGGGAGATTACAGAGGGTCTTGCAAGTGTTTAGGCTAGTTGAAAGGCTGATGGATTATATCTCATGACTGCACCTCGTATATACTTTATTCTGCGTTTCATATCAATGGTGCACTGCTGACATCCAGAACACGGAGACCCATTTTCTTTGAAGATGCTCCACCATGGGGACCGGATCACCTAAATGGATCTTTGGAAGCTTTAATTTAATTATCGTCATTGCAATCAGGCCATCATTAGTGCATTACACTCGGTCAACCCGAGCAATAGATCCTACATATGCACTTGTTGAAAAACGTCGAGGCAAAAATGATAAGATAAAATGTTTGCTTACTTATCTGATAACGACTCGGATCATCCCGAGGTCACGGAAAGTATCATTCGCCTATTTTGGACAGCGACAATTTCCTCCACACCCCACAACACGTTCCCGACCACGAGCTCTGCACTCTCGGTACATCAGCCCTAGAAATGATGTGCTGAAGGTTGGTTATCTGAAATATAATCCAGAATACTCGGGAAAGTCACAGCATTGATTTGTAAAGCCACAGATACCATAAGATGCTGAAGCAATATGGTATAGCTGCGCCTTCATCATTGACGCCCATCCTACATCCTGAAGACGCCCAACCAAACGAAAGGACACACGCAAGAAGCCAGAAGCTTCCGCCTAGAATACTAGGTGCTCCTCCATATCGTGGAACCAACTACCAACCAGGCCATACGCAACGAGGCGGATATCGAGGTCGAGCGATGTACAGGGGCGGGCCCTTCACGCAACACGCCGTGCGAGGCGGTAGACCCTGTAATGACAGAGGAAGAGGGAGCGGAACTTATAGAGGAGTTTCAAAATCCATTCGAAAACCTGTTCTCCAACATTGGTCTCGACTGGAAGGTGTTTCGACATCCATGGGTGCTTCCGCCGTCGAACCCATCGATGTCGATGCTACAAGACCTTCTCTAGTCCCGATATCTACCCCCATCTCTGTATCAAGCACAGATACACCTGACGCCACGCCAGTTCAACATCCATTACCATCTCCGCAAGCGCGCCCGCAAACCGTTTCGGAAGCTCTGAAATCACAGCCGCCTTATGTTCTTCCTGACTGGCTTCGTCGTTCCAGATCTCCATCTCCTAAACTTCCCCCAACACCATTGAAGCGCCGGATGCCTGATTTTGATGACGAAAAAGCGGATTCAAGACGAACGAAATCACCAAGACTCTCGGTGCCAATCATCGAAGCCTTCCCCGCCCTACCACCACCGCCATCACCAGTATCACCAACGCCTCATGTTCCTCTACCTTCTAGAGCTGTAAAACAGGCTACACCGTCAGCGCCTATTCCTAAATCAACCACGCCGCTTCCTGGTCGAAAACTTAGTACACCCATTCCTGTTCGAAAATCAAGCACACCAATTGTCATCAAGTCGGAACGAATGTCACCGGACACGATTCAACATGTCCCAGAGCCAGGTCCTTCAACAATAAAGCACGAACGCCGTTCACCATCGATCTCACTAATAGACAAACCTGCACGCAGGTTGATCACGGAATCTGCCCAATTTTATCCACTACCTGACTCGTGTCGCAAGTCGAACCCTCAATTTGCGGAAGAGAGGCGGAAATATTTCCGACTAAAAAGCAAGGCGTTGTTGAACCTTGGGCTGAAAAAGACGAAGGCATTCTGGAGGTGCGTTTTGTAGGCAGCTTTTACGGCATCCGCTAATCATATTTTTAGGGATGATGGGCTAGTGATTGAATGGTATGTCTTTCTATCAAGGCTGTAAAAATGGGTTATCACAAGTTTTATTCTTGCTATTACAGGATTAGTGATGTGCCTGTCTGGTCCGATACGTTAAAACCTGATATTCTCGACCTCGCTTCGGCCATCGAACGTGCCTACGCGCTCAACGATCTGAACTTACCGCGAAAGACTCCAAAGCAAAAGAGGAACTCCCTGACGAATGGCGTTTCAACTCCTGGAAGCAGAAACACTGTCGATACTCCTGCATCGTCGTCATCACGGCCGCCTCCCTCACGAAGGCATTCTGATATACGGACGCAAGTCAAACATTGGGCTGATGGAATTCCGCCGGAAGTCTTGCAGGATACCCCAGGTCTTTTTTCTCCCCCTCCTTATGCATCACCAAGCAAACCCGTTAGGCCTCCGCCACGGGCTGCTCTTCCTACCCGAAAGCAGATTCCAAAGCCTTCATCGTCGTCATCAAACCTTCCTTTCACACAGCCAGACCCTTCAGCAGTTATCCCTTCTCAAGAATGGCGGATAACACTCGCAAGTAGCACGCAACCAGCTGTACCATATCCATCGAAGCGAATGATCTTTAAGCCGATGAATCCTCGCAAATTTCAAGCTGAAGGCGTGGCACAAGATTCGCCCGTAGCACAGTCGGCGACAGGATCACAAGGGTCCCTTTCGCAGAGGACAGCTGTGTCTCCAGGAGCGACTGAATTGGCCGAGCCCATGCAGAATGGAAGTTCTCATGCTGGACGGGGGTGTCCTCGTGAAACGGCGTCAACGTCCTTCGAACTGTTGGTGCATCTGTCACCCAAGTCGACAACATCGAAAGATGTTCCCACTCCCGAGACCTCGAGCAGGTCTCCCACGCTCGTTAATGAAAGTGTGTCGACGACGACGCTTCTCCAGGGACATGATCAGCAATCACTCTCGCATCTTACAGATGAGGGTCTGGGGTGGTCTATGCCCGAGCATGAGCCCATGTCAGCGTATGGCGTGATCGCACATAGGACGAATGATCATGATGTGGAGAAGGAGGACTCAGAATTTGTGACGGCGGACCTTTTGCGTGGCATCCCGGCCCCGCTGGAAGATGAATCGTCTGACGACGACGAGTTCGACGAGGAGGTCGAGCGAAGTGTTCAGCAGTTCATATCAAAGCGAGTTTTGCACGCTCTTGACTATGGGTGTATATTAACGTAATGCTTTCCTGCTGGGTTAGATATGCGAGCATGTTCGATTCTGATCGACATAAATTGAAGAAGGCCTATTCCAAGGACGCTCTTTTCTCATGTCGTGTCCATCACACCGAGCCATACTCATGTGCTTCACTCTTCGTTTCGGAAAGCAAAGATTCATTCCAGTCGAAATGTATGTTCTGATTCCATCTATTTTGCGAACCCGTCCGAGTTCCAACACGTTCCTCTTTTCTTGTCTTTCTTGTAGATTCGCGGGCGTCGGCGTCCCAGGTCATTCGTGGGCGGACACATATATGTGATAGGCTGCTTACTTTGGGACAATACCAGTTCATACCCCGCGGCGTTCCGCAGAATCCTTTGTATACGTGGTCGATTCCCAAGTTTTCTGGGGTTCCAGATGGGATTTTGCTCTCGCTGCACGGCGAGGTGGTCAAGCCCGAGGTTGATCCAGCGCTTGATCATAGGCTGGCAGTAGATCAGACCCTCCTACTGCGCCAGCGATTCGCGGAAGACGATACTGACGACGACGATGGTACAGACATGTAAGTTTAGACTTTTGTTTGCACGCCTATCGTTGACGATTTGCTGTGTTGGTTCTAATTTGATAGACCTGGGCAAATGAATCTGAAAAACTTCTGGCCTTTGACGATTGTATCGCACCAAATGACAGTACGGTCGAATCCTATGCTCAACCCCGAAGACTTGGAAGAGATACCTTGGGTTCGTGATATTTTGTCGACATGAAGACGACGGACTGGAATTTCGCCTATTGCCTTGAATGTACTTTTATTTTTCTGATATAGGGGATGGATGACAAAGTGCTATAATTTTTCCGTTTTATTCGTTATCGAGGATCTCCTGGCCTTGATTCATGTGTATTATATACCAATGATTGGTAGCATCGAGGAATTAATTCATACTTATCTATCCAAGCAAGTCTGCCTCGGCGCATCTCTACAGTATAAACGGATTATCAATGTCCAACCAAATGTTCTGAGGCGTCCGCGACCCTTGCTCAAGGTTTTTTTTCCTGAGATTTCGAATATGATAAGGCGATTCCCAAACTTGACAGCCATTGAGTCGGTGAGTAGATACCCTTTGAATTGCCCGGTCACACGAGTTGTTCTTATCGACCGACTTTCGCATGACTTTCATATTACGAAAACGAGAATATGCCTCGACTCTCGTGTCTCGAAGAGCAGAGCTTTACCGATATATTTGGAAGAACTATATTTCTGGCCTGAACATTTAGCAGATCCAGCACAATTAATTGAGAAACTCCCTTGGGTTCGAATCAAACAATGAGGCTTTCAAGCATAATAAGGAAAGCCGTGAGGCGCCATGCATATGCCACGACGGAAATTTTGTTTTTCAATGCATTAAATTTGGTATCGTAGGAGCAGTACATAAATGGGGTCTACAGAGGGATGACAGCACACAAGGATAGCAAAAATAATTCTGACATTGTGGTCCGACATGGGGATGACGAAGATGAAAGGGAAAGAAAAATGCTACTAGTAATGCACGGTCATTGAGGTGGGTTGGTACAGGTCATGGGGAGCGGGCTTATTGCGAACTTCCGGTTTCCTTCATCTCGGACATCCGTCCGTCCTCGATGGCTGGTGCGGTTGAGATAGCGTAGGCGCTGGGCTTGAGCTCGATTTCGAGGCCGACGTAGTCGTAGGCGAATTCTCCCATGTCGGCTTGGTCGATACCGACGATTTCTGTCTCTTCGTCGACGCGCAGGCGGAGGCCTGGGATGAAGTGCATGATCCAAAGAATGACGGTCTATGGAAGGATGTGATTGTAAGCTAGGTTGCGCAGATGCATTTAATAGAATGGAGAGGGCTTACGGTCATAACGAAAGAGTACCCGAGACCGGCTGCAGAGTCCGCAAGGTGGATGGCGAGTTGAATCCAGTGGTGGTCTAACCAGCCTCCAGGGATAGAGGTGAAGCCATCGAAGCCGGCCACGCTGGCTTGAGCGAAGAGCGCAGTCAACAAGTTGCCAATGACACCACCGATGGCGTGAGAGGCGAATATCTGCACAAAAGGAAAGTAGTCTTTAAAATCAAAGTCGCTAGCGCAAAATGGACTTTAACGAACATCAAGTGAATCATCATATCCGGCGAAGAATTTGAGTTGGGTGGCGAAGTTGCACAGGGTGCCGGCCATGAAACCAAAAAGAACGGCGGCCGCTAGAATTATTCAAAAATAAATTAGGATACCTCGCGCTTGACTCCAATGAATGGGAAAATATCACATACGGGAGCCAACGAAACCAGAGCCGGGAGTAATGGCAACAAGGCCTGCAATAGCGCCTGAGCAAAAGCCGACTGCGGACCACTTCTTTTCAATGCGGTAATCCTGCGAAGTGAAAAGATTAGAAGGGAAACATATTCCGCTAAAGGGTTTTTTGAATTACCCAGATCATCCATGTCAGTCCACCAACGCTGGCAGCCAAGTTGGTGACGATGCAGGCTTGGGCAGCCCTCAGGTTAGCAGCGAGAGCAGAGCCTCCGTTAAATCCTATGTAACACCACCTATCAGCTTCTTGCTCACGGATGATATATCGTGAGAACGGTACCCACCGAACCATCCAAACCAGAGGAAAATTGTGCCGAGAATAACATAGGTGGTGTTGTGGGGCTTGTATGCAAGAGCCTCCGTTCCGTAGCCGCGACGTTTGCCTAGGTATACGGAGATGGCGAGAGCAGCTGTTCCGGACGAAATGTGGACAGGTGTTCCTCCAGCGAAATCGAGACCGCCGAGTTTGAAGGTCCAGCCGTTGGCATTCCATGTCCAGCAAGCGATAGGATCATAAACGAGTGTTGACCATGCAAATACGAAGAAGAGCAGGGGTCCTAGGTGGGCGCGTTCGGCGAAACCACCGATTGCGAGCATAGGCCTGGTTTTTTTTGGTTTAGTTATTTGACAGGGATCAACAGGGATGGGATACTAACGTAATGGCAGCGAACATAAGTTGGTAGATACAGAAAACGATGGATGGGATACGGGTGCTGCCGATAGATGGTTTTTCCAGGACGCCCTTGAGTCCAAAGTATTCTTTGGAGAAATTGAGTATGAAGCCGCATTCGAAATATCGGAGCGCTCACTCAGATCGCCGATGAATTTGCTTCCAGTTTCACTGAAGGCAAGTGAGAAGCCCCAGAAGAACCACTATGAAGCAAGGTTGATTTTAGAGCACAAAAAGAAAGAAAGAAAGGGCTTACTTGGAAAGAAACGACGGCAATGGTCATCATACTAAGGTAGATCATTGACAGGGCATTTTTGCGACTTGAGGCAATGTGAGTTCCTTCGTTGGGAGCACTGCAAGCAGACCAGCAACTCACCGAAGCAATCCTGAATAAAAGAATCCAACACCTGGTACCATTATCCATACCAGAGCGGTCGACGCCAAGACCCAGGCAATGTCTCCTGGGTTGTACACCCATGTCACGGGAGGGCTGGCATCGGGATCAGTCCAGTCGATGGAGTTCGCTAGTTCGCCAGAGTTCAGACTGAGCAGAAGTCGTGAAACGACTCCAAAAACTTACACGCGTCGTAGGTGATATTCACCATCGTTGGCAAGGTCGAACGAGGGAATATGCGAGAAAGGAAGAACACCGAGTCCGAAGGAGAATCCCATTATATGTACATCTTTGATGTAGCAGAGTGACGGTGGGAAGGGTGCGGCAGTGCCCAGCAGGTTTGGCCACCTATGGAGGCTATTTTTAGGAGCCTTGTGATGACTTGTCAGAGATAAGGAGAATGAATGATTTGGGCCCGGACACTCGCCAAAGAGGAAACTTTGGGACACATGGTGGTTTGTGAGGTGGCGCTTGTGAGAATACTTGTATGCTTTCGTATCAATCCATTGACTGAATTGGCGGTAACAGGAACCAACATTCTTCATTGCGCCGACGCTTTCTCCTGTGAGCAGTGTCGACTGGACTTGCGCAGCCATCCAGACATGGGCGTATCGATAAGTATTCAGTTCTATTAGCAGATGATGAGTATACCAATATGCGCTATCTTCGAGCCCTGCATTGACAGGGCGTCCAAAATGAAATCCCCGCAGGGGCATTTTCCACCTCTGACGTCGTGTTTAGTCAAAGAATCGGAGCAGACTGCAGCTATGGGGCAAAGGAAGCGCGGCAGTGGAAAAGATAGACATCGACATTGCTACATTCCGTCTGATCAACCGCCGTTGCATTTACTGACGTACAACCACTGAACAGAAGTTACTCTGCGGGAGCTCTGCAGATAACGTCACGAGAGTTGTAGTAACAGTCGCATTTGACCTTGGAAACATCCACGAGTCAATCAAATATAAGAAGCGTGTATGCTCGAGAAAGTGTTTCATTTAGTGTTTTGAGTCAATTAGAGCCCACTAAAAGCGTTGGAGTCGCATAATTAGGTATGCAGCAGGAGGTTTGTGCCAAGATACTTCAATGGAGCATTTTGTAAGAAGTCACACCTTTTCAGCTCACCCGGCCTGTCATGGTTTTTGTCTTGAATGGTGAGGCATTCCCCGAGTATCATTGCCCTGTGCAAGGTGGCCAGGTATAAGTCTTGGCTCTGCGATGAGCGCTAATGAGCGCGTATCACAATGTTCAAACTCCGTTAAATTTCAAATTGAATACGGAATTCGATCGGTTTTAAGCGCCCAGCATTCGGGGATGGTGAGTCCGTACGTCATCTTCAAGAGCGCATTATTCCTCGCAAGTTGCGAAACATTTTCGGGCTAATACCCCATTGCTCCTCTACCCCCAGTCGTGAGTGCTAATTATATCCTTGTTTGCTCGCTGAAGAACTTCTGCAATATAAATATATCCACCGCGCCAAGATCAGAACAAACATCCTCGTTCTGAAAACTTCCAATCTGATTTTGGTGGGCTGATGATGATACAGATTGTAGAAGCACTCCTTGTTCGGGAGTGAACGAGGACACGGGGTGTTGGGAAAAAATCTTGCCTTCATCGCGTGGCGCTCCATCCAAATATACCTCTGTTGTCCGTTGGGACGGCCCCGTAACTTTGCCGGTTAGAGAGATCGACGCATGGTTCTGAGACTTCGTAAGTAATTGTAATTGTGGGTATATACCCACAAGCACGCAGTGACCTTATGGACGATGGACTTGGGCTCTTCCTTTTGTGGGCATTCTGGGAGACGGTTATGGAATCACGCTCATAGGTGGTGCGGAGCTATGCAAAATTAGCCTCACTCCTGCTCTACCAATTGAAGTGATGAGGATAAGATTTGTGTGAGCAGATATAACACTACATCACATTATCTGCGTTTGTGTCGCATTTCCGTTTTCGGCATGCCTAAGGATCATGATTGTGGGCGTCTAGGAGATTGAGAATTCGCATTTGCGTGTGTTCGAAATCAAGCTGGAGCTTCGAAATGTTTTGACTGGAAAGCGCGAAGAAAGCAAATGGGTACTACTAAATCCGCAAAACCCGAGGAAGGACATATATATGATGGTTTCATTGGGAAATGTTGCGGCAGGCTTCTGCTCAAATCGTCTCGTCTTGTATTGTACTTTTAGACCTCTATCAGCGCAGAATCATCGCTTGGAATGATACCGCTAATAAAAAAAATTGCTTCAAAATGCATATCTCCTGCGAATGACCCCTTTTACTGCACAGGAATTGAAATCTAATCATACATACCTCGCGGATGTATATGCCTGCCTGCAAGCAGTAGGGTTCAAGCAGTAGGGTTCAAGCAGTCCAGTACGTATACAGCGTGGACGCACACGACCATTAAACAACGCCATTTCTGTCATATCTATGATGTGTCTTGCTGTGTTGATATTACACTAAGAATGATTGATTTTGTCCGCTGACCCATTTAGTTCTCGACTTTCAGGGTGTGGCATGCTCTGCGCCACACTAATGCCACAATAATATGCAAGTCGGAACGTGCTCTAGCACGCTCAGCCCTTGACAATATATTCTCTAATTTAGTATTCGGACCGTACCATACGATTCCGAAGCAATTTTAGTTCACTAAGTGCTATTGCCTTGATCTTTAGCGCCTTCAAGCGCCTAAGCAGCGTGGTTGATCATTATATAATCAAAACCTTATTCGGTTAATTGGTCGTGTTTGTCTGTGAACATCGATGCCGAAAATAAACCCGCGAATGGTGGATCTGTCCACGGTTTGCCCACCGTCACTTCACGTATCCATGTATACCGTTATCTCTTCTGTTGCACACCCCACTCGACTCTTCCTGGGTACGGAAGCGGATCTGGCCATGGCTGTGGGGATGGGATAGGGACGTGATAGGTGTGCGGCGGACAACTTACAAGGCGAGCCGTGAGCGGTGCACTTTACTTTGGAGAGCGGTGTGCGGGAGGCAATGAGAAAGATTTGCGCGGACCACGGATAGAACGAAGCATACTTTCAATTTTATCCTCAACACGCCGACTTTTCGGTGATGTTATGACAGATTCACCGAAGGGAGCACGTAGACGGACACCTACGCTCAAGTACTCTGTGGCGCGGTACCCGGGCAAAGGCATTCAAGTTCGACGTCTTCTCAACGTTTCCTGGGAAGAGCCTTTCATGACACGCCACCGCGAAAGTGAGTATTGATGTAGTCATCCAGTGCTCATCAGTGTTCAGCGTTGGTTCAGTCTGCATTATGATGACAATCCGGCAGAATGCGTGAATATTGAATTGGACGATATCTGATGGCGAAAAATCTCGAAGGTGAGGGGTGTGCTGATTGAAATTCCAGTGGAAAGACACTTATCGCACCGAAAATGTACATATAGGCTAAGGTTTGCGTGGCAAAGACGGAACCTTTTCCGTCCGTGGTCCAGGCGTTGCACGCATCTGTAGGGCGTTGCCGCTATCTCGAAATGGCAGACGACTTATCTAGAAAGAAACATGAGCAAGTAACCTTGTTTTGTTGAAAGAAGCATTGGATTGATATTGATATGTATGTCAGTATTTGACCGACGTCTGATATTCGACGCTGTTTCTGTCCCGCAAATTGGATGCGCCATGCGATATTTGCTCGAAACCTTGAAGCTCGGCGTTCACTTCGATCCAGGGGTACTTAGGTGAGCGTCGCGCTCCTGCCTATTGGAGCTGATAGTACTATCGCGGTGGCAATGCTTTGACGAACTCTTTGTCCATATGGAAATACTCTAATCTATTTCCAGACATTTCGTCCAATGGCAGAGCCCAAGATCTGCGATCGTCCTCTCCTGTTCTATCATTCGGGGCCCAGTTTAAATCGAGGGGTTACTCCAACGAGACTCACTCTTTTTTCACCACCATAATCTTCATCGACCCAATAACGGCAGAGACAGTGCAGTCTCGTCTTGTCTCACTGGTGTTTGACCACCGCAAACTCCGATTCCGTTCTATGACATCGCCAGTCTGTCCTTATCTCTAAGATGTCTTCCAGGGCTGCCGCATCGAGAAAACGTCTTGTCCCCAGCGAGAATTCAACGCGTCCTTCCTCGTCGAAGAGCTTTTTCTCTCGTTCCAAGTCCAACCCTCCCTCCCAGACACAAATCGACCTGCCAGAGCAAGAAGTCCCACCTACTTCGACCTTCAGGTACCCTAATCCCGCCAACAATGACTCCCACGGGTCTGATCCATATCGAGGAAACCTCTACGCGGAGAACGACTCATACGCCAACGAACGCTTGCATGCCCCGGTGTATGGGCAGAATGGAGGTCTGGCACCAACGCCGAGGAAAGCGGCTGCGGGCTCGCAATTGGCCTACGCTTCGCACGAGTCAGACGAGCATCAGGTTATCCGTCTGAGCGCGCGGTCTCCAAGGGGAAATGGGCCGGATGAGTACGAGTCGGGTTACATTGAGGCGTCGTATCAACCTCCTCCTCCCATTCAAGCGTCTTATCAGCCGCCGCCACCAACGCATGCGCAAGCAACTAGCCAGCACAATGCGGTCCGGTCATCTCGAAAATACGCGCAGCCTTCTGAGGACTTCGACGCGATTCCCTCATTTCCGGCACCACCAACCTATCCTCCATCGGTACCATCTACACCGCCTACCAATCCTCATTTCGCCGTGCTGCCTTCATCTACCCAGTCTTCTCTACTTCTGCAGCGTTCCTCCCCTACTCCAACAGAACTTCCGACTTATTCGTTTGTGCACGAGACGCCTTATCCACCTTCCACCGCCAGAACCAACCGGATACCTCATGAAGTTTCAGTCAACAATTCGTCTCATACACACCATAGACGCTTTGATTATTCTCAGCAATATGAACCCGCTCCTTACGCTGCTCCGGCTACTCGAGTCCCTCGTCTTACCCCCTCTCCCTTCCAAGTCTCGCCTGCGCACTCTGCGTCCTCGTTGCCTGGCGAAAATGATTTTCGCCGGCCAGTTTATCGCAGCAGCAATGGAACATCGTCACCATCATCACCTTTCTTATCGACTTATCAGGTACCTGCCGCGCCTCCCACGAATTCGCGCCCTGCTCCAGAATCGATATCAGGGTCTGATTCTTCGGGAAATTCCATCAGTAGCAGGTCACCGTCTTCGAATGGGCCATCCTCGCCTGCGACATCAGCTTCGCCGCAAGCTTTTATTTTCCCCGGTTCTCGCTCAACAGCACGACCGAAGAAGGTGCCCAAATCCCCCGGCGGTGGGTTCAAGATCAATGGCAGAAGCAAGTCGCGCATGCGAAGTAATTCCGACGCGAGTTCAACGACGCCTCCGACGACGCCTTCCTCGTCTTTAGACTCGAGTGATAATCGGCCTCCTGTTGGGCTTGGGGTACCCAAGGGTCCTGACCCACGGTTTGTATCCCGAACAGAGTCAAATACATTTTCTGACACTGCATCTGCTTTTAGCGATGATTCCAGTGGACGTTCTGTAGACAAGGTGGTATCAGGTACATGGACCGCGGCGAAGGCGACAACAACAGCGACGACGGAGACGACAACCTCTTCGACAAGCCCGTCGTCCGACAATGCCAATGCTGCCCCTGCTCCGCCGAAGATGGTCTATCCTGGTGGGCGTTCGCGCGCTAAACCCTCAAAGCCTCCTGTCATCAAGCCCAAGAAACCAAAGCGCCCGTCCTCTATCAAGTCTAAAGACAGCGACGAGCGCGAAGAAAAATCGCGGTTCATGGGCCTCCTTAAACGGAAGAAACAGCCGAAAATCGACTCTTCTCGCAACTCCGGCTCTGGCACCGTTTCCCAACTCTCTAGCTCCGAGACCGATTCCTCTTCTGAGCGTCGATCTGTGGCAACTGTTGATGCAGCTACACAGCAGCATTGCGAGGAGCAGTATTCGCCGAACTTTGCCCAACAGGAAAGCATGAGCCGCGCTCAGCGCGCTAAATCTCGTATCGGCAGTTACCCGCTCGACCCATATGACTCAGTCCTTCTTGACAAGTACGTGTTCACACAAATTCAATCTTCAAGTCATGAACTCATCTTTTCTTTTTATAGCGATCGCCACACCGGAGAGCTGTTGGTTCGTCTCAATTCTACCAATTCGCCTAGCTTCCACAATTATGGAAATACCCCGCCCATGTCAGTGCTTGATCTGGGCTGTGGGCAAGGGTGAGTATATGCGTTCTATCACCTGGCTGAAGTTCTGATCTGATTGTTTTGTTTGTATAGTCATTGGGTTGTTGACGCTGCGATCGCGTGGCGAGGTTATGGTACGAAGGTGACGGGTTACGATATGGTGGATATATCGAAAGGGCTGTTACTGTGGGCAGTCGAACAGGGTGTTACGGACAACATTCGGTTCGTACGGGGTAACTTGTGAGTTGCATGCTTCATACTCTCTGTTTGACTGGTTTTTTTCTCATGCCTGTTCTGTAGCCTCAAGCAACGACTGCCGTTCAGCAACAATTCATTTGATCTCATACGGATGTCGTGTCTCGCGCTATGCGTTACCGCGGATTCATGGGTCTTCCTCCTGCAAGAAGTCTGTCGTGTTCTGATGGTAGGCGGGCGGCTGGAACTTATCGATGATCTGGTGTTCTTCCCTTACGGCAAGGCTTCCTCGAGCCTTCATGTCTCTTCTGCAAACTCGTCGACAATATCGATACCTCCGCAACTTGATATCACTATCCCTACATCGTCCTTCACTACATTCAGCATATATGATCAAGATGTGACGAATCCGGGTCTGGGACACTCGTCGGCGGACGAGGATGAGGTTGACGAGGGTGACTTTTTCGACTTGTACGAGGTAGAAGAAGAGCCGGAATTCGACGACACGGCGACTTTGAATGGACGCGAAGCGCAACCCCTCCAACCTCCTGCTTCCACCTCTCGACCTTCACCACACCCACGCAGAGCTCCAAGCCCCGTCATAAGCCCGAGATCGTGGAATCGCGCCTACGCGACCTCCGGTGACCTCGAGGCGCTCTTCGATCATATGCTCAGCGACAAATTCGGGATCAGAAAGGACCTGCATGAGTTCATCCTCGACCTGTTAAAAGATGTATTCGGACATGCGCGCGAGATGCGCACGATGAACCTTGCCCTGGCGCCGCCCGAATCGGCAGAGGACGACGGAAGCGAGATGAGGATGGGTCTTTCTGGATCGCCTGGGCTCATTTTATGGCCATCGACGTTCATTCCTATGAATCAGTCGGAGATTGAGATTCACGCGTCGAAGCATTTGAGGATGCTGCTCTCGTGCAAAAACTTTCTCCTTGAGCACGCATTAGAAGCCACAGACGACGAGGAGATCGACGAGGAGTCCGTTTTGGAGGCACTTTGGGAGTACGAAGGGTATGTTTTTTTTGCGATTTTTATTTTTGGTAATGTCGCTGATCGTTTTGTCTTTCTACATTCAGTTTCCTTCGGCACCGATTCAACCCACCACCGATGAGCAGTTCTCCTTACGATGGCATTGATCAAGATTTTGATGCCATGAGCGTGCGTGGCTCCATTGCGGAATCTGTTTCGTCAGATAGTCGGGAGGCCATGTGGGAGATCCAATCGTAAGTCTTACGTCTTACTTAAATCATCTTCTACGGTTATTGACGATATTTTTTTGTACAGTGAATTCCGTCAACGCTTCGCCTGGCAGCGCTCTGGCTCCCACAGCCGCTCGCCAACACCCAAAAGCGACACCCCAACGTCAGGCATCCGCTCTGTCGTACACCACACCAGCCCTACGCCATCTCAACTGAGCAATACCAGTACCGTCAACATGGCTGCCAACTCTGCCTCGCATGGCACCCCGTCTCCTGGTCCGACGCTCCGCAACCCAATGGGGCGGCGCGACAACGACGCGGTGTCCGCGAGTACTGCTCCGGTATACTCGCGCGACGAGCTCACCTGCGTCCGTACGTTCCGCGTGTATGAGGCGATTAAGATCGACGAGACGCTCTTTGGGAGCGCGATGTAGTGGACGACTTTTATGTTTCTGTATGTCACCTAGTTAATCCTATCCATTCGGATGGAATTTTCTCTCCTTGCTCTTGTTTTATTCGCTTTCTTCACTTTCTCTCTCGCTTACCCTCACTTTCGTTTCGTGTTCTCCTTTCTTTCTTTCTTCCATCGGCTTGCTCGTTATCTTGTATTCCTTGTGACGCGTCGCTATGATTTCATGCGGAATCGTTTTTACCGATCGTTGAATCTCGAAGCACGCAAGGCAGGCACCGGTAGGCACCAACCTCGATCTTATCAACCCATCCACCTCCTCGCATATGTTACGATTTTTTCCTTATCTCTTTACATTTATCTTTACTTATCTTTATCCGCAAAACTCCGTAGCCGCACTGCAGCGCTCCAGGCTCTTTTGCATTCATGTTTACGCACCCTTTATGATTATCTACATATTCCGTCAATGTCAAAAAACTCAATATCGCTTGTACATACAAATTGTTCCTTATTTATTTTACCTATCGTCGACGTGTGTGTACGTGGAATTTCGGTGTGGAAAGCAATAGAATTATGGATCCAATCCTTTTAACTTGTCAACCGAAAATCTATTCTATTCTATATAACCGTGAGCTGAGAAATTTCTTTTGGCATTTTTATCTTCAAGCTCTGCTTTTTTCTTGTTTGCGACCTGGCTACCATGGTCAGGATTGGATTCCGGTGAAAATTTGCACCACCTTGTTCTTCAATGTGAACCGGCGCTTCAGGCCTCACGGGCTTCTTGTATGGATCCCTCTCACAGTCGCTCTTTCTTTTTGCTTCCGAATGCTATAATTCCTTTGCTTCCTTGCATATAGTTTCGACAGAATATGTCATTTGGAATCTGGTCACCATCATTGAGTATTGAGCTTGGACATTTCCTTGTTTCTGTTGAAAGACAGATGTCTTTGGAAGATTCAGGTACATGATATCTTCATGTAACACTTAATTTGGTGGATTATCCTTGAGCTTCAAGTAACTTTGTGTCGCATGCAAAAGAAAATAGGGGCAAACGCGCCGACGCGTGGTAATTAAGAAACACGTGATTATAACACAATGCCACGTTTCTTTTTTTGGGCGTTACAGGTGGCCTGTGCGCTGAGAAGGACGACGGCGAGCACGCTCTGCTAGCACATTGACAACAACGCCCACGATGCCCCCTCAACCAGGACTTTTCGCAGTCCCGTCCGGCACCCGTCCCACAGGTACATCCTCCGCGGGTATCATCGCCGGTCCTCCCATGGGCCCCGGAATAGGCTCGGCGCTCGGCCACGGACTCTTAGGCGCCAAGGTCGTAGTGCGAGCTGAGCAAGCAGCATATGAGCGCGAACAAGAGCGCGAGGTGGGGCGGCTATCGCAGCAGCGAGAAGGAGAAGCGGGTCCGCTGTATGGCCAGATCGGCCGTGGGCACGGCGCCGCGCATGTGAATGCGCATGCGCATCAATCGCAGACTCCTTTGCCACCGTACACCCACCCATCGGCGCATCCGCGTACCCTTGCGAGCCAGCAACCCCCTTCGCGCACTACAAATCCAACGGTTATGCCACCGAGCGGGAGTTCACGACACGGTATGTGCTTGCTCTATTCCGCTTCCGACCCTGGGACCAGACGGATCTGTGGGGGACATTTGCTGACCCTGCACTTTTTCTTTTTTTTTTTTTCTATCTGCCGCTTACGGGCTGTCTTTCTAGGAGGACAGATGGACGAAATACGAAAAGAAGGACGGAGGCGCGAAAAGCCGTCAAAAGCTGGGAAAGACCTGGGTGATCGAAGGGACGAGTGAGTTATTCCATTCCGTTGACCTTTGTTTTGTTTCTTTTTTATCTACCACCACCATGCCCATCCACAACACTAACCCACCGCCGCCCTACAGCGGCCGCCACTTTGCGGAGACGGTCTCGTCGTTGCACAACACTGCGCACATCCTCTCCACGCGCCCCGAGCTCTCGCCGCTGTACCGCCTGAGACTATACCCCATCACCCTCGAACGCTCGGCACTCCTGGCACAGTATGAAGTGGAAGAACGATACACACTGGAATGTGCACGGGTCGCCTACGAGGAGGAGCGCGAACGCGTGGAGGAGGAGTGGCGGCGAGGGAGGGAGCGGGTGCGCGAGAGGCTGTTGGAGGGCATCGAAGAAAGACGACGGCGGGCGCGCGAGGAAAAGGAGGGCGATGGCACCCTCGGAGGTCTGTTTCATGACCTCGCACTGCACACACGATCTCACATCCCCGCAGACGCAGTGCTCGACATCCATTCGCGGCCGCCGACCCGCAAGCTGCGCAACAAAGTCGGCACATCCCCGCCACCCACGCCGCACTCGGGGCCTGCAGGCGTCGGGTACCCCATCACTGCTACCAACGGGACGCTCTCGTCGAATTTGCCCATCACGACAGGGCCGTTCCCGAACCCGCACTCGCTCTCCGTCGACGACCTGCCCTCGCCCTTCCCGCTCCCGCTCACGGCGACGACGACCGGCGCACATGCGTCTGGAGCGGCGGGGGGTGCAGCTGGCGGACTGGGTGGGGGCGCTGGGGGTACGGCGCCGAACGGGAGCAGAAGACGGGTGAAAAATGGCGCTAACCAGGGCCAGGCGGTTGGAGGCCTGGGCAAGAGTCTGTATCTGTTCACGTCGACGACGAGGGATCCAGAGGCGGATAACGACATGATCGAAATACGGAGAGGCGGGAAACGACGGCGGGCAGTGGCGAATGCGGCGTTGGCGAGGACGGGGATGTGATCATATCAGAACTTTCATTTTGTCCTTTGGGCTTGGATTTGTTGTATTTGCCATCGCTTTCTCTGTTTTTTTTTTCACCTCCATCCCACTCCCACATCTCTCTAGCACCCGCTCAGCTCCATCCGTCCTCATGTTGGCTCTTCTTTGGCCCTTATACCTGCTCTCTGTAAAGTACTCTTTTTGCTACCCACATACGCGTCGCGGTTCTTGATTCTCTTATCTTATTTATTGATCAAATGTGTATAATTACCGTAGCAATTCATAGTTGGCGCTGTCTTCTCAGGTGGTTGGTTGAGATTTGTGAAGAGCAATCTCCTTCGTCATAATGTTTGCCGGCCCGGAGTAATGCCGGAATTAAGCGAAAAATGAAACATTGGGCGCTCTTTATTCACAACCACCACCATCAACAGAAATTGTACGACCCGTCTCCCCTTGTATATGCTCTTTAAGGATTCTTTTGGTACCACGTTCAATGATATTCGTTTAAAAAAACATGTTATCACCGCCGTCCCATTCGCTGTCGCCGCAACTCTTTGAAAGTTCCATCCCAATACCCATTGATTATTCCTCCAGCATGCATTCTCAGGCCTTGCTTGCAGCTCTTCAAAACCTTATCACGCCCCTTGTACGCTCTATAGTGTCAAATCCCCAAAGTGATATGTTCTATTCAGTGTGCTTAGATCCAATCTCTGACGCGAATTCAGTAGACGTTGGCGAGAACCAATTGGGTTCGGAAGGGGAAGAGTTTCTGATAGCCCTACAGAGATACATATCTAGCTTCGTCCAGCAAGAGCAACTAGAATCGACTACGAATGGCAACCTTCCAGTGGATATTGTGGGTGCAGAAAAAGGAGAGACGGGGGCGATAGGCACTGACACTGAGGCTGGGCAGAACGAGATGAGTGGAGGTAAGCACATTGGACAACTGGCTCACGGCCTTGTTCGGCCTCATTTATATTATTGTGCAGTGCCCTTAAAACCTGTAGAGCTCGAGCAGACTGCGGTTGAAGTTAAAACGCTTCCGGGTATCTCGTTCCAAAACTCATTACGATACAAAACTGACTGCTCAATCAGCAATTCCGCTGCAAGCCAATGACTCGCGCATAATACACGAGGCATTGATGGATCTACGAGCAAAGGTTTTTAACGAAATGCCTATCCATCTGCTTCGCTTCCGAAAGCATGGTTTGGACCTTGACATAACCTTGATCGACCGGGCGCAAGTTTACTCATTGCTCGCACAAAATCTTGAGAGAGAAGCCCGTAATTCGGACTTTGCTATCGATATCCTTCTGAAACCGGAAAAGATGATTAAGTACGCAATCCTATCGCATACATGGCTCCATTCCGCACCTGGCGAAGTGACCAATTTGAGGACTGGCAGCGCTCGAACTTTGATCGGACGCAAGCCGGGTATCAAAAGATTGTTAATTTTTGCAAAGTTGCCATGGACGACCATGGGCTTACTCTCGGGTGGATGGACACCGTCTGCATCGACAAATCTAGCAGCTCAGAGCTTGATGAATCCATACGGTCCATGTACAAATGGTAGGTCAGTTTCGCGCGGTTCGAGAGATTGGTCTATGTTGATGTCGCTTTGATTCAACGGGGTCGGAGGGGATTCAATGAGCTTTTTCCAATGCATGTTATAAAATTTGAGGTATTGCGGAGCGAGAAGTTCCTGCAGTGTCCATCCACGAGTGAACCAAGCGTCCTTTTCCATATGAGAAAGGGTGGTCGACTCCGCAAGGTATGTGATGCAAATCGAGGCATTTTGGTAGATGTTGAAATGATCCAGCAAAAAATTGAAGCAGCCACTACTCTCACGAAACTCGAGCTTCTGTATTCATTGTCCGACTCGATCCCTATCTACCGCAAGATGCAATGGGCGGCAATGCGCCAAGTAACGCGAGAAGAAGACATTGCATATTCGCTCATGGGGATTTTTAAGATTAACATGTCAATAGCGTACGGCGAGGGCGCCAAGTTTGCATTTCTCCGCCTTCTGAAGGAGATTCTTAACAATTCCAAAGCTAATATCTTGGATGTCTTCAATTGGGCAGGGGATTACCAAAGTGATGTCTCTGGACTTCTGCCTTATAGCCCCAGAGCATATCTGCAGTGCTTCACCCCTACGTACTACATTCCAAGGCTCATAGAGCCACTCTCACTCTCACATCGAGGATTGCGTATTCCTGGCTTGCTCATTCCAGCCATACCAGTAGAACATCTTTCTTCAGCCACCGCCGCCGCCGCCAGTAAAGGTGACTTTCATGCCACTGTGTCTCTGAACATATCAGTACAACAAAACATACCCCTGCTTGGATCCTTGAATGTACTCGAAATGACTGGAATTACAAAAATTCGTATTCTGGATAAACGAGTCGATGACCGCCCACAATCAGGTCGAAAATGGGCATTTTTGATCTCGAATTGTGACGTGGATGAAATGAATATCTATATTTCTGGTTTATGCTTTGCAGTCCTCATAAGCTGGGCATATATAGAACATCATAGTGCCCTCCCACCTATCAAATATAAGATACAAACCGGTCCTGTCAACTGGCGACTCAACCACAGGACCCGATCTACCGTAAATGGGTGTTATTCTATTAAACAAAGTGATCTTCCGGAACAAGGAATGCAATATCTCAGTATGTATTTGTAGTTTTAGAACTTTTATTTTTATTTTTTCCACGTATGTATGTCAAATGTATGTATCTATATCCAAACGCACAAGCTGTTGCACCGGACATCAACTTCAACACGATTGTACTTCTCAATTCGAGAGGGAGAATGCGAGAGAGAAGATTGTGTACGCACCTCTATCAGGCTTCGTGTACTTGGACAGTCCATCGAGGGTTGCAGGGCAAAAAAAATGTATACTTTAGGTTGCCGAAGTCTCTCGCGAGTCGTACGGGATCCCGAAAGAAAATCAAAAGAAAATGGCTGGCAGCCAAAACTCAAGCCGGACACAGGCGAATAGTATGCTATATGAATGTAGTTTAAGAAAGGAAAGGAAAAACAATGAAAAGGAAGAGAAGAAGTGAATAAGGGAAGGGTGACATAACAAGGCAGAAGCAGAAAGAAGGGAAAGTGGTATGGGTGGGTAATTAAAAAGGGGCTCGAGGCCTGAAAGCCTAACGGCTCAATCAAGCAGCCCACCTAGCACACGCAGGTCACGATGTGGACTATATTGGTACGAGAAGTCTCTATCCAACACTTGCACAGATGAAAAAGAGTCGAAAAAAGAAGGTTCAAGAATCTACAAATACAAACTGAGGAATTGCATTTTATGCTCTGGAAGATCAGTTCGTTTGATAGAGAAGCAACCATATTTTGTTAAACTAGTTTTGTTGAAGAGTCGGAAAATGATGGGGTAGAAAGTCTGTATTTTGTATTTCGTTGGTGGAAGAGCCTTCTGTAGCCCATATACGGTGGATGACCAGCTAATGAGAAGAGCAAAACATGAGCCTGGAATATGAATATTCACTTCATCCCATTCACAATTCAATATCAAAAATGCCCATCTACGACCTTTAGGTGGTACCTCGCGAATTTTCTTGTCCAAAAGATTGAACTTTGAAATTCCGAACCTTGCAATCTCGGTCAGGTCGAGTATATTAAAATTGTTTAGCGGTATGTTTTGTTGTTCTGAGATGCTCAAAGGAACAGTGGCATAAAAGTCACCTTCAGCACTGGCAGGGTATTCTGTAGTTGGAGTTTGAACATTCTGGTTTACTGGTATGGCTGGGATGAGCAAACCAGGAATACACAATCCCAAATGCGAGAGTACGAGAGGTTCTGTGAGCCTTGGAATATAATATGTAATGGTAGAGCATTGCAGATATGCTCGAGGGCTATAAGGAAGGAGTTCAGAGATTTCACTCTGGTAATCCCCTGCCCAGTTGAAGACATCCAAGATGTTTGCTTTGGAAGTGTTAAGAATTTCCTTCAGCAGACGAAGAAAAGCCAATTTAGCGCCTTCTCCGTATGCTATTGACATGTTAATCTTGAAAATCCCCATGAGCGAATACGCAATGTCTTCTTCGCGTGTCACTTGGCGCATCGCCGCCCATTGCATCTTGCGGTAAATGGGGATCGAGTCGGACAATGAATACGAAAGCTCGAGTCTAGTAAGAGTGGTCGCCACTTCGATCTTTTGCTGAATGATTTCAACCCCTAAATCGGTTTCGCGAAGATCGAGAGACTGATCTACGTTGGTGTCGCTTTGATTCAGTGGAGGGGATTCGATGAGCTTTGTCCAATACATGTTATAAAATTTGAGGTACCGTGGCGCGAGAAGTTCTTGCAGTGTCCATCCACGAGTGAACCAAGGGTCCTTTTCCATATGAGAAAGGGCGGTCGACTCTGAAAGATATGTGATGCAGATCGAAGAATTTTGATACCACTTATACATCGACCTAATAGATTCATCAAGCTCGGAGCTGCTGGATTTGTCGATGCAGACGGTGTCCATCCACCCAAGAGTAAGCCCGTGGTCGTCCATGGCAACTTTGCAGAAATTAACAATCTTTTGATACCCGACTTGCGTCCGATCGAAGTTCGAGCCTTGCCAGTCCTCAAAGGTCACTTCGCCAGGTGCGGAATGGAGCCATGTATGCGATAGGATTGCGTACTTGATCATCTTTTCCGGTTTCAATAGAATATCGATAGCAGAAATCGCAGTTGAACTGCGAACTTCTTCCTCGAGATTTTGGGAAAGCAACGAGTAAACTTGCGCCCGGTCAACCAAAGTTATGTCGAGCTCAGAGCCGCGCTTTTGGAAGCGAAGCAGACGGATAGGCATGTCGTTGAAAACTTTTGATCGTAGATCCACTAGAGCCTCGCGTACTAGGCGCGAATTATTGGCTTGCTGGGGAATTGCTGATCGAAGAGATGCCTTACTCTCGAGTTGAGAGCCTGTGTCTCCAGCCGACGAATCGTCCACCTGCTCGTCCTGCACAGGTTCAGACGGCGCTGTAGAACATGCGTCAATTGGGAGGAGGCTGTGCGTAAGACATTCGCCAATTGTGCTTACCTTCCTTCATCTGTCCAGCCTCAGCGGTACGTATCGCGTCCGTCTCTCCTTTTGCTGCAGCGTTTGCTTCCATTGGAAGTTTGACATTCCTGGTCGACTCTGGCTGCTCTCGTTGAACACAGCTGGATATGTATCTTTGTAGAGCTACCAGAAACTCTTCTGCTTCAGAACCCATCCGACGGCTCTCGTCAATATCAACTGAATTCATGTCAGAATTGCATTCCATACATTGATAGGAACATTTATATCACCTTGGGGGTCTAGCACTGCAGTGCGTACGAGGGGGATAATAAAGTTTTGAAGAGCAGCGAGCAACGCCTGAGAATGCGCCGAGGAGCAATCAACGGGCATAGAGATGGGGCTTCTGGGTCGCGACGACAGCGAAGGCGCCGGCGACGGTAACAAGTTTTGGAAGTTAGATAGCATTGAAGGAAATGTCATAGAATCGTTATACAATGGGGGGCAGGCTGTACAATTCTGGTGATGGTGACGTGAACAAAGGAGCGCCGAACCTCAATTGGGTGCTGTGCTCCCAAATTTAGCTTACTTCTACCGAATTAAGATATCGATCTTATCTTATCTTAGTCACAGCCCTTTTCTCCTAATCCCCAGTGGACACCAGCAGTACAAATAACAGTATATTAAGTCCAATGGATTCAGCGGGCTCATAAGAATACCCTAAGTATTACAGCACTCAAATTTACTGAGTAGTGACGACACCATCGGGTTCTGGAGCCTCAATCAGTATTCGAGTCCTTATGCCACAGATGAAGTGATTGCGTACCGATGTAATCAACGACACCGCCGACGAGAGATTGGAGCTGTGTGAGATAGGATTCGGGGATCGTGGCGGCGAAACCCTGCAGGTGAAGATCAGCATGATTTTAAGAGTCCCCAGTTCAAAACAAAGGCAAAGGAAGTTGCAGAATTAGAAACGCAGGGAATGGAATATTGAGCATACATTCAAGATCCCTCCATCTTGGTCAAAGCGGCTCTTCACCGATCCACCTGGTACACAGTTAGATGAGGCCCAAATTACATTCAACAGCCAAAGCTAGAGCAAGGGACATACCAGCCTCCTTTAGCTGATTCACATACTCCGAGATTTGGTCAGAGGTGACGTCGTCCTTGAATACGACAATGAATCTATACATCGGATGCACGAATTAGCCACTCATTATCCAAGTGAAAGTCCCGAAGACAAAGACAAAAGGGGCGACGCACTTCCCGCTCTCGGTAGACATATTGCTTTTCGAGCTCCCTTTCGAGTTTAAGTTCTTGATATCTGAGGTGGTACGGCTGGTATTGACAAACCGACGAGGTGATGCTGAAATACGAGTGTGATGGAGTGAAGGAGAGGATGCGAGGAAGCCCCGCCGGCTTATATATGCGCTGGATCTGAACTTGGACGCCATATGCATTACGCCATCAGCGCAGCTGATAAGATGATGAATCCTGTGCCACTGGCCCTTTGGCTTTATCCGCAGGAAGCGCCGAGTGCACTGCTTCAGCCTGGTAGATGGCGAATTGGAGGCTCCGATGCGAAGTTCCGGATGCTTGTCAGAATATGAATACCTATATTCGGATTCAGAGTAAGTAAATCATGTATGAGGTCAAAGAATTATAAATATTGTCTGTAGGTAATGGTAACAATAGTCTAGTTCGACCTGGATTCCAGGTAAATTGTCGTAATCACCATCTGTGTATTCGAACCTAAATTTGAGGCAAGAGAGGGGTTTGAAGTCAGCCATGTTCATCAGAATGGAAAGCATACATAACATGAGCGCTTATTTCCCCTTTCGCATGAGGCAGACTCTCAACCACCGCGCTCTAGATGGTACTCAACTTCCATGCTAAGCCACGAATGCATCGAAGAAAAAATAGCAAACCAAACTAGAATATCTACAAAGTACAGAACCAATGAAAACCTAAAAAAAGAAATATAGTACTGTATGTCATATGTATGCCAAAGAACCAACCAAAAAAGATACGATAAAAAGTCACTCTATTCTTCGAACCCACCAACAGACCTGATACCCTCCACCAGCCGCCGATACTCGCGCAGCAGCTCGCCGATCTCCGACATCCGCAGGTCATCAGGAGCACAGTGCATAAATCGCTGCTTCGGAGGCGCTAGGCGCAGTGGGGGCGAGTGCGGCGTAGGTGAAGCGGCACGCGAGGACGTCGGACTACCTCCTGGTCGCGTCACGGGTAGCGAACCTGGTTGGAGGAGTGAAGCTCTGCGCGAAGAGGGTTCGCCCTACGATAGATCCATGATCAGGACCATATCGTTTTTCAAGTGCAAAAAAAAAGTTTACCTTCGACGACATATGTGCAAGCGCAGAGACTGAAGCCAACCGATCTGAGAGACTCTTCCTTGCACGGGCGCTCCTTGACTTAGGCTTACTCGCGCTGAGCATACTCTCAAAGCTCCGGATGCTTCTCGTATCAGTGACAGCCGCCGTGCCAGCGTCCTCCTCATCTTCCTCTCCGTCCTCTCCGTCCTCTTCCTCATTCGTTTCATCACTCTCCTCGCCAGCCTCACTTTCTTCATCATCGTCCTCGCTCTCTTCGTCCCCCGTGCGGATCCTCAACGACTTCGCCGACGACCTCGAGCGCACCGAAGACGGCCTTGACACCGTCAACAACTGTTGCCCAGCTTCCTCCGCCGCGGTATTCGACCGCGAGCGACCCGTGATGGGTAGTGACGCCGCGAGACTGGCGATAGAGAACCCGCTCTCGCGGCGCAGCAGGCCGAAACCAGGACGCATAGCGGCGAGCATGGGTGTCGTTGGCGCAGACGCTACGGCCCCGGCGGCGGCAGTGACGTTGGAAGGCATAAATGAGCGTAGGATGCCGAAGGAGGAATCGACGACGCCTGTGATGACTTTGTTCGCGGAGTCGGTAATTGCATCGACTTGTTGCCCAACGCGGCCACGTAGACCAGGTTCGGCGGGCTCTAGTGGAGTTTCTGAAGTGATTGGACTGCGTGTTAGGGTGATAGGAGTAAGGTCTGCGGTGCTGGATAGTATTAAAAAACGTCAGTCATCGTATATGCAATGAAAATCCAGAAAAAAATGAGGAGACGCACCTCATGACTTTATCACTATCGCCCAACCCCAAACTTTCCATGTCGACGTTCTCGAGGAATTCCGCCACAGCCAACAAATTGATAAGGCAATAATTCTCTTCTCCACCAATAGCCTGATTTCTAAACCGTTGTGTGAACAGCAAATTTGAGACGAGGTGTGGTGGATTGGTTTTAACGACGGAGAAAATGATCAGCGGGAGTAGGACGTCCCCAGATACTGGTGTGGGCTCCTTTGGAGCCGAGAGAGCGTCCGGATGAGGGATGTGAGGAATTGGGTGAGGATGCGGAGGATGCGTTGGCGAGTCGAGGAGAAGCGGTGGCGGAGGTGATTTGACTCGAGAGGATGACGAAGACGCCGAAGTGTTGGCCTGGGATGCTTCAGGAGCTTCGACTGGCGATACTACGGCTGAAGGCGGAGAAGTGCTATAGACGGCTTCTTCAGAACGAACTTCGTGAGTAATTGACTCCAATTCGGATGTAAGCTTTTCTGTCTCCTTTGTAGATGCAGGTTTGGGTCTGGCAGTTAGAAGACCATCCTCAGCACCGTTATTGCTGGCCTCATCTTCGGAAATTAAGCGTATAGGAGGGAGCTTGGAAAGTCCATCTTCGAGATGTTATGTTCGGTATTTTTAGAGCATCGAAAAACGACTTACCAACGACAATTTTATGAGCAGCTACCAAGATGGCGGATTTGTCGACAGGACTGTAGCAATTGTCGAGTTGTGTAAGCACTGCGCAGTTGTTAGACGGTAGCGCGAAAATACAGCAAGATCGACAACGTACTATCGCCACATGCATTAACCACTGCATTGAGCTCTTCGTTAACTGAATCGGGTACTTCGATCCCAAGATGACCCAGTCCGAGGTCCAGCATATTTAATGCCGCCACACGACTAGACAAAGCTTCGTCATGAGACGCGTCGTCCGTAGTAGGCTGCATAAACAATCTAAACCTGTCAGCCTTCATATTCCTGGAGTATGAATGCTGTATACCTGTCGTAAAAGATAGAGGTGACCATCCGTTCCACTCCTTCCATCACCTCTCGTATGCGCGTCTCGCTCTCCATCCTATCATTCTCCCGCTTTTCTCGATCATTCTCATCTTCCGCATCCGATTCAGGATCCCTTTCTTTTGTTTTCGGGATAAATGGCGTTCCTCCCAGCCTCATATCCTGCTCAAGAGCGAGATAAAAATCCTGTAACCGCTCCTCTGTATCGCCCAGGCTCTCCTCAAAAGTACTGACAATATATCCATTCCCATTATCCTTCCCGCTCTTCTCCCCAGCCAGCCTTCTCTGCAACGTGAGTGCTTTGTTTTTCACGAACGGATACCAATCCGCCGTCAAATCGTGGATCCGCTCTGTCACCCAGGTAGGGATAGGTACGCCTTCCAAGGATGCTACATGGGCAATGGCGGCCTTGACTTCAGCCCGGATGGCTTTGTTCATCTCTTTCGCGAGGTCTTTCCGGACGATACGGCGATCGATGGTGAAAGCGGGCACTTCGATGGGTGAAGTTCCGTCGTGGGCGGAGTCGAAGCTGCGTAAAGACGCAGGAGGAGAGGGTGGTCTGGCAGGCGTATTTTTGGTCGGACCTCCGCCGAAGAGTGAGGCAAAAGGTAGACTTATCCGCGAAGTGGAGGCTTGTGCGGTAGGTGCATTGCGATTGACTGGGCGTGGTGGGAGAGGGGGTTTTGAAATGGCTTGATTTCGAGGAGGAAGATGGAGAGACGATGTATATGATGGGATATTGTATTGGGGGTATATCGAGGGTGTAATATCCGGAATAGGGCCTGGTAGAGGTGGTAGAAGGAGTAGCGATGATGATCGAGTAGTGGGGTTAAGAATATCTTGGAAGATTTTGGATGTAGGGTTGACCGTTGAACGGAACGTGATCGTTTCGCTAGAAAAATATTGGTGAGATGAATGACACAATAATTTCGTGACACTCACTTCTCAAGAGTTCCCCGAAGACCAGAAAGAGTGATGATTGGGGCGTCCTTTCGAGGAGGATTGTCGCATAGAATAACGTGGTCTTTCACGAAATCAGCTGTTACTTTTCCTTGCGTAGACGATGACTCCAAAGGTAGAAGCAAAGTAGCCTAAAATTAAGGAGAATAAGATATAGGACGTATAAGAATGAAGAAAAGGATTGGCGTACCTTTCCGGATGTAATTGCACTCCAAACTTCTATCCACTCTTCGGATACCTCAGGTTCCAGCACAAGCTTCTCCAGAATCGACCATCCAAGCGTGCCACTATCCAATCCGATACTCTGCGCAGCCGCCTTAAGGTGCATAACCTGCAATTTACTGGTCGCATCTCCTTGATGCTGTTGCGGAGATGGAGGGTGGACTGTCGTGCCAGTTGTTGCTGCTGTAGCACTGACGCGTTGACGTGGGGTATACGGCACGTATCGCGGTCCTCCAGGGGTGCTGAGTGTCGCTCCACTTCCTGAATTCAATCCTGCGGCTCCTTGGTCTGTAGGAGGAGAACTGGGCCCAGGCGAGAGCAACGGGTGTGCTTCATGAGCAACAGATGCTTGCAGTCTTGCGCCTGAACTTCGTCCAATAGATGTCACAGGAAATTCACCGTCTCGCTTGGATTGCATGTTTCAGGTAATTTGATAGCGTTCCAAGTAGGATATCTAGTCGACCTGGTCTGCGACCGTCTAAGTCCTTGTAAAGTGGGATTGAGATGTCGAATGTGTGGAATGTGATGACGCCAGTTGATTATGGCGTCTCTGAATGGAGATTGTGCGACAGTCCTTTCAACGCATTCATGCGCATATGGCCAGCAGCGTCTATAGTGTGGCCCAGCAACTGCTGAGGAATGCTGGAGTAGAAGAGGAGCCCTTCCGACTCCCGAGGAATGAGGGTGGGCAAATACGCGTCACGCTCGACGGTCTGGCTTCCACGCTCCTTGACATCAATCCATATCCTCAAACTTGACAACTTATTCTAAACATGGAAAATCGCGTTCTCAGAGGCCCAAATCCTGCATATACCAACAAGAATGGTTTTATACAAGGCTTTACTGAAAGAGAGCAAGTTGACAACATTCAGCGCGCCGTGGATAATCACAGAGCAGCCATGCTCGTCTTCCATTACAGAAAAAGAGAGATTCCAGAGTGTGTTTTTTCTATCCACTCCAAAATTATCTGGTACTAATGTGATACAGTTTTGAGACTATGAAAGCACAGGCCGAGGAGACAAATCTATTGACTACTGCCAAAGAAAATCTAGAGGCTCTGAGAAAAGACCACATAGAGGATCTAGATCGACTCTACAGGTTTCATACCTATGAATACCAGCAGGAAATTCAGGACAGGCGTCGCGTCGTTGATGATAATTATCTTGCTGATGCCGACCCATCTATTAAATCTCTTGTCGAGGTACGTATTGTGTCTGCATCGTATCAACTCACAGTATCCCGATATCCAACTTCTGAGCCTCTTGTGTCTACACTCTTTCAAATCTGGGAAAGGTACATTCAATATTGGTGATACTTACTTGGAACTTCAGAAACTTGTTACTGGTCCTCATAAGGATGCAGACGCCGAGGCTCGATGGCAAAATGACTACGAAAATCTTCGATATTCGCACCTCAAGCAAGTTGTTCACATGGAGAAACGGATTCAGGATCTGGAACGCCAGCAAGAAATTGAGAAAAAACTCCGCGAACAGATGTTCCCTCAAGATGTCGCGGATTTTAAGAAGAAAACACAGGAAATTCAGCAACGCGTTGCACGATTTCTCGTAGCGAATGACGCCGAAAAAGAAAGGTACCTGAATGCGTTCAATTGGGCATACCGACAAACAGCGCCTCTTCAAGAATTGTACAAGCAAGATGTATGCTTATCCTTCACTTATATGTCTCGAATTGCTAATCTTTCTTCAGGAACGATTCAAATCCGATATTCTGGCCATCATAGTAAGCGGTCAGGCGACTGACCCAAGACGGAACGCAACACGATAAATTCATAGTGCACATGGCGGAGTGACCTGCATAATTGACGTGCATTTAATGATTCATGTAAAATATACCAGAACAGCATGGAACTTGTCCAATACATCGCATCTATAAGCACAGATGAAGGAAGGAATTTATTATTAGTGTTTTTCGAAGTTGCTGTGGGTGGCTGTGCTTTTCGTTACATAATCGAATTCTGGCGTCGGTGCAGTGCATTGCTGCGTCGTTTGACTCCCTGGTTGTCGTCGTCGTTGGCGTTGTCGACGATTTGGTTGTATGATGGCAAGCAATCCCGTGGACCCCCTTCAGACGCTTCAGGCTGCATGGGCAGCCCCGCCAAACTCTCAAGAACAAGCGGAATTGCTCGCCACGCTCCGTGAGGCGCTAGAAGCTCACCCGGCGCCCATACCCATCCTAATACAAACGCTCATTAACGTCGTCGCAAACACGGGAGATTCGCTTTTGAAGAGATGGGTGTTGGATCTCGTACATTTTGCGATATGTCGGTCGTCATTGACGCTGGAACAACGAACACAGAGTTAGTTTGAAAGCTATTGTTGTCGTCATACCCTGAATATTCATACGTGTTTTTCTTTAGTGGCTCTGACTGCGTTAGACACGCTCGCGCAGCTCCTCGATGACCCCCGTCCAGCCACCGTTAAGGTTGTCATTCAGAGCTTTGCGACTGTATATCCGTTGGTGTTTAGACATCTGTGAGCACGGTATCCTTCAAGAATATCCTCGTTTAACCGACCATTTTTCACAGATGTACGAACCGGAACAACCCTGCGATGTGGAACACGTTGGCGACCTGCAAGACGCGTATCATTGAACTGATATGGACTCCCAACGTGAATGCTGGAATCAGGCTATCGGCCATGAAGTTCGTGCAGAAGGTCATTCTCGTGCAGACGCGAGGTGTATCCGATCCACGAGTGCGTATATTTTACCTTTGGAATACATCGCCATTGCTCATCTTGTAGTAGCTTCAAAATAAAAATGACCCAAATATATCTTTCTGCCCTGTGGATCATCCCTTCATCCCCGTTGCGCAACTTGAAGCAGAGGGCCAGAAACTGTTGGAAACACTGGCTCGGATCTTGTACAGCAGTCAGGATGTCGACTTATTATCCGCCTTGCTCAACTCCTGGGTAAACCTCGTCAAGCAACGGCCATCTACTTTCCCTTTCGTTGTCACCACCCTCCGCTCTTGGACCCCATCTGCCCTCGCCAACCTTCCAGCTTCCAGCATCAAAAGTGTCGAGAAAGCCGTCCGAATTCTTCTTGTCCACCTTTCCCGACTTCCCAGCAGCACACAATATCTAGGCCAAATCAATGAGGCGCTTGGGATGCAGGGCATCCGAATGGACAAAGCTGCTGCAGAGGAGAAGAAACGCAAGGCAGAGAATCGCAAACGACCTGCATCCGCTGCGAATGAACCCATCGACAACAAAAGAATCAAGCTCGAGAATGTCGAACATACACCCACACCCGCTCCCAACAACGCCGCTTTCTTGTCTGCCTTCGATTTTACATCCCTTCCCGCTACCCTCATCACCAATCTCATCGTTGCGAACCTCGAGGCATTTACAGAGCCTCAGCTAATTGCGATGGTCAATACCTACCGACAAAGTCGCGGTCTTACATCGGCAACGAAGCCTGCACCTGCGCCAGCACCTGCTGCTCCTACCATTGCTGCGCCGACACCTTCCATACCCACAGGCCCGCGACGACAAATCCATTCCGTTGAAGATGGTATCACACCAACACCTCCAATTCCTACCGAAACACCGCCTATGAAGGTCGAGCCCGTCGATCCGCTACAGATGGACATTGACGAAGAAGAGTTGGAGTACGAGCCTGAAAAGCTTAACGAAGAGGTTTGTCCCTCAATTTGGCCGATTAAGCGCGCATATATTAATTGTAATCACTTTCTAGCTCTCTGAAGCCCCATATCCAGATACCACGGCCGGCCCTTCATTTGCCGATCTCTCCCTCGTCGAATTCAAACTACCTCCTCCAAAAGACCTCTCCGAAGACGACCGCAATGGAGTCATCGCATCTTCAATATCGCGGATATGGGACGGCGCAGAGGATCTGCGTGCACTTGGTGAGGGCATCGCGCCTGAGTCTGTGCTGGCTGGCGGAAATTCTGCGGCGGAGATGTGGATGCTCTTGCTGGTGCGGATGATCACGCGGGTCGCAGAGCCGCCTGAGGACCTGGGGAATGGCGCTGAGGCGACTGAGGAGAGCAAAGATGAGAATGCGGACTTGGATTATTATTTCCGTCAGGATCAGTTGAGGCAGAAGCTTTGTGATTATATTATGGCTGATTTTCCTGCGAGGTATGTGTGTGTCTGTTTTCTAATACACTGTTTAGTGACGACTTGAATTTGAAGAGTCCGTCTGGCAACGACGTGGATGAACGAGGAATGGTATAACGACCAAATTCGTATTGGGATTGACCGAGATTGGGCATGTTCTATTCCACTAATTTTACCTACGTTCATCTAATATATTCGCAGCGGCCAAATTACGAAACATGGTTGAACCAAATCGTGGCATTATACCAAACAGTCCTGGATGGCAAAGACAAAACATTCGCCAGATTTTTGTTGGACCTTCCTTCGATACCACCGGATGTACTCGACCTTTTAAGGGATCTGTGTACCGATAGCTCAAGGTGTGTTTGAAAGGAACTTCTTAATTGGTATCGGGTTTTAATTGGCCTTGTATCTTCGAACTGTAGTTCGGATCGGATGCAAGTTGGGTTCACTACGCTGCGCGGACTCGTCATTCAAAGACCATCTATGAGGATGGAGGCTTTGAATGTGTTACTCGAGTTGACCACCCATCACGGTATATCCTGCACTTTTCGCATCTCGACCATGCTTTTAATATCGACATTCAACAGAAAAACGCGTCCGAGGAGCGGCCATCAACACCGTAAAGCTCTGGGTCCCGCACGTTCAGCCTATGGATAGGATGATTCAGGAATTCGCCTTGCAGATGCTCCGGAAACTGCAAAAGGTGCAACCTCGTCCACCTGCTCCACAAGCACACGGCGAAGGCGACGTCGCTATGAACGGAAATGGAACGGCGGAGGGCGCAGAGAAAAATAAGGAGAGAAAAGATGATATGGAAACCGGTGGAGAAGCCAAGGCTGAGATGCCCGTTGAGAAAATGGATACCACTACGGCTGAAGGAACAAGAGAAGATGTTGCTGTTGATGAAGAAGAGCTTGAGATCGAAGATTTGGTGCATACACCATACCTTCCGGAACGCATCGAGCTGCCCGCAAAGAAAGCGCAGGTTCTTCAACATGTGGAACTGTTGTTTGCACTTTCTGTAAAGGTGCCAGAGTTCTTGGATGAGTGGGTGTTCATTTCGCTACTATACGACAAACAGATCATTAGTCTAATTACCGTGTATGACAGAATTTTCGCCGCTTATGGGCACATGGACGTAACAGTCCAAGAAGCAATTCAAAATCTCATCACGGCGCTCATTCGTTCATTAGGCTCGAGCCATGGAAAACTGTTGACGTTGATGAGACAATGCCCACCTGGTGCAGAATCGCTCGCGCTGAGAGTGCTGACAATCTTCACTGAGCATGGGCGGCCAAGTGCCCAGCTTGTCGCGTTGGTCAAGGCTCTCATCAACGAGCGCGATCTGGACGCACGGTTCCTTATTCCCATCATCGCTGAGATGGACAAAGGCGATATTATGCGGTACCTACCGCGTATTGTATCGAGCCTTAACGGTCAGCCAGAACCCAAGAATCTGGTCCGTTCAGTTTTCAGTTCGATTGTCACCACGCCACCGCAAACTTTCGGCAGTGTTACTTCGAATCTTCCTCGTGTGCGACAAAGCGAACTCCTCACGCCTGCAGAGCTCATGGTATTATTGCATGAATCGGAAAAGGAAATTGGGCTCAAAAGTGCTATTGAAGGTGTGTGCTGTTGTGTGTCGTTCTCTCTCTTCTGTGCACTCATCATATCTCGTCATATGCTACTAGCTATCAGCATATGTTTCTCAATGACAGATGTCTTCCGATCAGAAATCCTGGCTGTTGTGATGCAGCAAATCATGGATGAGCCTGTTCTACCTGTACTATTCTTGCGCACGGTAAGCAGCCCAATGACTGATGTGTGTGGAAATTCCTCATTTTGAGTCATAATAGGTTATTCAAGCCGTCACGACATACAAGTCTCTCGTGGGCTTCGTGTCAACCACACTCCTCTCCCGTCTGATCACCAAAAAAATCTGGACGAACCCGCCACTGTGGGAAGGTTTCATCCGCTGCGCAAAGGCGATCGCCCCTGCGAGCTTTGGGGCGCTCTTGCAGCTTCCGAAGGACCAGCTGCGTGAGCTAGTCGATAAGCAGCCTAGCCTGAAGTCAGGCTTACGAGACTATGTGACGAAAAAAGCACCTAGCAAAGCACGCGGGGCGGGATTTTTGGATATTTTCGGCGAGCCGGAGGAAGGAAATGCCAGTGTCACTGCTTCTGCCTCGTCGACGCCCCAGCCCGCAGCTGTTGAGCCACCTGCTGCTGTCTCGTGAGCGCGCCCTGTCGTATATTTATTCCCCTAGTCATTTTCGCATTTAATCACCCCTGTAGTAGTACTAGTAGATTGAAATCTGTAATTTTTGAATCCGCCCGGATCGAGTAAGGGTAATAAATTAAGTGCTTATCGGAGATTTGCAGCCAATCACTCGGGGTATGAATCCATTGTTCATGTCCGCTTCTCCTTCCAACATTCCTCGTCCTGAACACCCACGATAAGCTGCAGCGTCCATTGTTCTTCAACGACGTCGCTCTGTTGGCTGTGCAGCGTGGTCTGATCTGACGGCCACTTACGACATATATCCGACTCGGACATTGCACACCCCACTGGCAGTCATCCTTATATACCCATCACGGAGCACTGCCCACCACCCCGCCCCAACACAGTCATAAGCGCCCATTTTCCCTCCTTCTAACACTATGTCTCGCCCCGGAAATTCGCCTCGAAGATCACCTCGCGAACCGCGTCGAAGAAGACGGGAGGGCGGCTCAAAAGACGACGATGACAATTATTCATCGCCCGTCGCGCCTTCCCCTGGCTCGTGGAACGTAGATCGCGGCAGATCAAGAGTCAGAAGACCTTCGAACCCGTTTTCAGAGGATAGTCTGCGGCGAAGGTACGTATAGTGACTAGGGCACTATGTGAGCTCGCGTGCTAATCTAAGGCGAACATAGAGGTTATCATACGATCGTGTCTTCTTTTCAGAAAGTCTTTCACTTGGAGAGGAGATGGAAACTGGTGCGAGAGCTGGGTTCAGGAGCGTACGGGGTTGTTATGTGCGTGAAAGGAGTGTACTCGACGCGACAGATTCCGTTAACGCTCATTGTCATTGCAGCTCCGCCGAGGATGAAATTTCGGGGGAAACTGTGGCAATAAAATTGGTCACTCGCGTTTTCGAGAAGATCCAGTTCGCAAAGAGGGCTTTGCGCGAAATTACCCTCCTTCGCCACTTCTCGCACCATGGAAACATCACAGGCCTCATAGATGTGGACGCGATCTCTCCAGAATTTACAGAAATGTACGTCTCCCGCTCTTATGTCGTACTCCGATCTAATTATCTCCCACAGCTATATATTTATGGAGGTACAGTGCCGAACACCCCCACTCTGCTTGAACCGGACATAACGAGCTCTTTCCCTACAGCCTATGGAAGGTGATCTTACCTCCCATTCCAGGGATCGCGACTCTGTTCTGAACCCATTTTCCAGCTGACCTTCATCAGATCATCAGATCGGGGCAAACGCTAACTAACGAACATGTGCAATACTTTACCTACCAGATTCTGCGAGGCATGAAGTACATCCACTCAGCGGGCGTCATTCACCGCGACTTGAAGCCCGGCAACCTGCTCGTCAACGCCGACTGCGAGCTCAAAATCTGCGATTTCGGTCTGAGCAGAGGGTACGACGCGGCCCCGGACGAAAACGCATCGCATCTCACCGAATATGTCGCAACGCGGTGGTATCGCGCACCCGAGATCATGCTGGCATACAGGTAAGCCTAAGCTCGCTAAAAGCGTCATATGTCGCTATTCTGACTAACGTTGCTATTTTCAGGAAGTATGACACCGCCAGTGAGTTTTTTTGCCCAGGTCATCAAAGCATACCAATACAGTCAAGCTGACTGAGGCACCGCAGTCGACGTATGGTCAATAGGGTGCATTCTTGCGGAGCTGCTGATGGGGGCACCGTTATTCAAGGGGAAAGAGTAAGTAATACAGGCGTCTTCATTCACGCAGTTTTCTAATTGGAAATCTTTAGCTATGGTCAGCATATGCGCATGCTCAGATAAGGGGAATACAACTGATTGAGATTATTTGTGCAGTGGATCAGCTCAATAAGATATTTGCGGTGTTAGGTAAGCGTATGTTCTATGCACAGAACATTCCATCTGACCGCGAATTCCAGGAACCCCAAATGACGAAGTAATTCGCAAAATTGGCAGTCCGAAGGTTGGTTGAGGAAGTTTCGTAGTGGATCAATTATTAACACATAATCATCAGGCGCAAGCGTATGTTAGATCGTTGCCGTTGAAGAAGACAGTTCCTTTCAAGAAAGTGATACCCAAAGGCGATCCTCAAGGTAAGCACGATTTGTGTAAATTTCAAACAAGACTGTTGGCTCATAAAATCCAAAAGCTCTCGAACTTCTCGGAAAGATGCTATGCTTCGATCCCAATGAACGCCTGAATGTGCCAAGCGCGCTCGAGCATCCCTGGCTATCCTCTTACCATGACCCAGCAGACGAACCGGACTGTCCAGCCAAGTTCGAAAAATGGCGCGAAATCGAGGAGCTCGAGACGATGGACGAGTTCCGCCAGGCGCTATGGAAAGAGATCGAGGACTACCGCAACGAGGTGCGCGGACTCGCTCTGGACTTCGAGGATGAGGAAGAGCAGCCCATGGAGCCAGCGCTCTCCGCTTCGCCGCCGCCGATGACAGAACCGGACGCTTCACTAAAAGAACCGTCGCAGCCACAATCTTCCGTCATTTTCGAAGAGGATATATTCAAAACGTCGCCCAAGCAGGTAGAAGCAATTGAAGAGCAGCCAGAGCCTACAACGCTGGTTGACCACGATGCCGCGGCGGAGGTCAATGACAAACTCAGCAGGTTGAAGGAGGCGGAGGACATCCTCACGGACATTATGCCCTCCATCAGCCCCGAGGCCCTGCACCACCGGCGCTCCGTGACGATGTCGACACCCACCGACCCCGTAGTCACTTATGCGCGCCGCTCGAGCATCCTGCAACCCTCACGCCAAGGGTCGACATACAACTCCCCACTACCAGGCTCATACGTGCCTACATTCGTTGAGGGCTCGAGTACTGCTGGCGGCGACAAGCTCGCAGGTGGATCGAGTGTAAACATGGTGCCGTTCCCAACACAGGGCTACGTCGTGCCTGCGCGATCGCGGACGGGTTCGACCGTGGGCGGAGAGGTGACGCGCCGACTTTTGCGGACGCTCTCGACGGTGTCGATCCATGAGCATTCAGAGGGGCTCGCGGGTGGGTTGGCAGGGATTGCACCGATTGGGAAATATATCACGGAGGTGAATACGGAGGCAGATGCGCCGCCTTCTGAGGTGCCCAAAGACTTTGGGATTGTGTCAGATACCGAGGAGACGGAGGAGCAGCGTCCCAAAAAGTCTGAAAAGCGGTTCGTTGTAGGGTAGGCGGGGTGTTTCCTTTGCTATGATGACTACGGCGATCGCTAGTTATGCAAGGTTGATCCTATCTATCTATTTGGATGCTATTAGTACAGATTTTTGGATATTAATTGTCGCCCAGAATATCTTTTATTCCTACGAGAAATGTTAATTGGAGGTAAATTGGAAAAGTTGAGGATGGCTTACGGTCGATGATATCCAGGTATGCGGTCGTAGCAGGGCTGTCGGGATATTCATCCAGGAAACTGACGCCATAGTCGGCGCTCATGCCGATCCGAGGGTCGAGGGGTACAGCACCAAGTAGCTCGATGCCCGTCTCCTCCGCCAGCCGTTTCGCACCGCCAGTCGTCGGTCTAAATATCTGTGACTCTCCTTTACAGCTCGGACATACGAAGCCCGACATATTCTCTACCAATCCTATGATGCGAATACCGACTTTCCTGCAAAAGTCGATCTCGCGACGGACATCTTGTAGGGCAACCTCCTGCGGCGTTGTTATCAGCACCGCGCCATCGATCCCGCTCTCCTTGAGGTATTGCACGATACTCAGGTGCTCATCCGACGTTCCTGGAGGCGTGTCGACGAGGAGGTAGTCGAGCGCACCCCAGTCGACATCTTTGAGGAATTGCGAGATTAGGCCGTTCTTTTTGGGCCCACGCCACATGATGGCGTCTTTTGCGGTGGGTAACATGAAGCCGACGGACATGACCGCCATGTTGTCTTGCACGTAGACTGGCGACCAGCCTGAGGCGGAAGAGTGTACTTGTTCCGAGGCAATGCCTAGGATGGTAGGTATTGATGGGCCGCAGATGTCGAGATCCATGATTCCCGTCTGTCGACCATTCAGCATATGACGCATATACGAACAAAAAAAAAAAGGATGCGCACCTGGGTATCGTCGTCAGCAGCAAATGCCCACCCAAGCTGTGCGGTGAACGTTGACTTCCCCACACCTCCCTTGCCCGATAAAATTAAGATCTTTCGCTTCACACTCGACATGCGCTCTTTAATGAGCGGTAGTGCAGGATCTGGAAGCTTTGTTGCCCCTGATGCGCATACATCCTTGTTGTCGCAGCCCGCACAGGCGTCTGACTTGCCTGCAAGTTCAGATTCTGTTCCCTAAAACGCAGGTCAATCAATGGAGTTCAGTTATTTGATCTCGGAAAATACATACCGGACAATGCTCTGGAGCATTTGAGGGAATAGATTTAGGATCTGGTGATGGAGCATCACCCATTTTCGTGTCCGCGTGTAGGACTGGGTAAGTCGACCTTGAGCGTTAAAGAGCAAGAGCGAAAAATGGATTATTCATGCTTCCCAAGCCTAATTTCCAAAATTGGACTATCGCCCCTATTTTGTAAACAATGGACGAAAATAGGAATTCGATCACAACGCGTCTTGAAACTTAACCATCAACGAATCTCGTTGCTGTACTTGTAGGTCACTGTGTATACGAGCCCATATGTACGGTATCCACATTTATCCTCACTTGGGCAGCTTGTTGCTTTGAAAAAGTGTTTAGACTGGAGCCCTTCGACAATCTTCTCAACCTCTAGGCTATGTACTTAACCATCTCTAATCCTAGACATTGATATTTCTCATGACTTCTGCTCGACCTGATACACTCGTAGTGCGTATTACAATTTAGTAGATGAGTTTCCCCTCTTACGCTTGTTCGATCAGCCCAATTCGGAAAACGAGAACCTCGCAATGACGCCCAGCGAACAAGCTGCTTTCGAAGCCGCCATCATCAGTGTATGTAGAGCTCACACGGATGCTCACAGGCACGATGGCGACTACAGACAATGCATCCCCTTCGAATCGAAATATTTTGTCAAATATGACCGGTATGAGATGATGCATTCTAAAACCCATACGCAGGCATACATTTATCAGCGTGCAAGGGCTGACCCGAATGCACCCCGAGTGCCCCTGCACTTCTTTGGAGACGACAAAAAGACAGGTTACATAGTGATGGAGTACATCGAGATGATACATCTTCCAGACCCAGAAAAGGTAGCAGAGACTGTCCGATGGCTTTCTGAGGTTCCAGCACCGCCTAATTTTGTTGGAATCGGTCCTTTAGGGGAAGGTATTCCCTGCCATTCGATATTCAAAGACTTAAAGGCGCCTTTACGCTTCTCGAATGCAGCAGCATTGGAACGATACCTGAATAGAGTACGGAGTTCAATTTTTTCGCATTGTGTCTTTAACATATAACTTCGTTAGGCGCTCGCAATGCGGTTAACCCTAGCCCCCACATCACACCCCTCAACATAAGACACGAGCCCCTCATCTTCACCCAGCCCGATATGCATCCAAGCAATTTTGGTGTTGACAACACAGGGAAGACAATTCTTCTGGACTTTGGGAGTGTTGGGCTATTGCCTATATCATTGGCCCGTGCTACCATGTTTTCTGATGATGCCCTTGTTTCTAGCGCCGCCATGTTCCTGGGATGGCCATCTGCAGACCAGGGCTATGCTATAGCCAAAATCGGGACAATCCTGTGGATGACCTCGCCGCCATCCCTTGGTGCGTCGATTTCTCCTTGACATGACGCCTCGGCTGATTTTTCTTTTAGGCCTGGACGAGGATGGCTATCCCTCGAAGATGCGGAAAGTCCAGAAAGTGAAATAGGTAGTGAGATGCAGTACTTGTTTGCACCTCAATTCAGTGAGCATCTCTCCTTTCTATATATTTGCTTTGAACATATAGCTGCATAAGGGTGAACTTGTTGGTTCTGGTTAAATATGCATCCCCCCTTTCCCGTGTGTACGGCCGTAAGCTTCAGACGGGCTTCATGGTACACTGCCTGAAACCCCAAGTTTGAGAGTTTTGAGATACGAATCGATGCATAGCACGGCGGCTGCATATTGGTTATAATAAGTATACGCAAATGAGAGAGATGCATACCGACGGCTCCAATGACCGCAAGAAGTCAGTAAATTCGTAATATCATTTCAAACAGTGTTAACCGTGGTACGCATCGCGTCCAGACCAAGCATTTGCACGGCCACAGACCGAGTCCGATGCATACATCCTCCTGTGCCCCCGCGTTTCATTGGCGGGCGGCGACGATGGGTGGAGTAAAGAATGTTTCAGCAAGGATAGTCTTCTTCCGTCGACAAGTATTGGATTGGGCTTCTTTTTAATAGGCTCTAGGATCTTGGAGGTATAAAAGGGTGTGTCAATGTGCAGTGGTGGTCCTGCAGCAACCTAGCTTTAGTTTCCTCCTCACTTCTCAAAGAAAAAAAATCCACCCAACTGACCATGCGCTTCTTCGTCATCGCAGCGGCTCTCGTTCTCGCAGCTATACACGCTAACGCAGGAACTCCCGCGTATGTGTGCCGTCTGAACTTGCATTTATAGCCGCTTCACAGCTGACCATAACCTTTCTACCCTCCAGCGCAGGTGAATTCATCCAGATCCAACCCCCAACGCGCGGGTCCTTCCCTCGCGCGCCCTGCCTCACCGCTGTCACCGCGGCCAACGGTACTGCCAACGGTACTGCCGTCATCATCAACGACTGCACCTTCGGCGAGCAACAGCGCGGCTGGGTCGTCGTCGCTGGAGGCGCGACTAGCGGCGCGGGCACCCCTGGGGCGATCCAGATTTTCAACACCTTCTGCTTGGAGGTCACGGATGGGGTGAACGCTTCCGGGACGAAGGTGGAGATTAACACTTGCGTGGAAGGAGATCAGAACCAGTCGTGGCAGTGGAATGCGGATGGAACGGTACAGTGGGCGGGCACGGATAAGTGTCTGGATTTGACGAACGGAGATCTGAGTAATGGAAACCAGGTAAGTTGGATGAAGGCTTTGAGGGTATCATGCTGATTATTTATCTCGCTTTGAGATGCAAATTTCGACCTGTGCACCAGGAGATCAGAACCAGCAATGGACTTCGAACCCTCTCGCCAAGTAAGTTGTTCGAAAAGCCTCCAGCAATTGAAACTAATAATGAACGCGTGTCAGTCCTGTAAATGAAGTTGTCCTCGCTAGTGATAGTAAGTCGAAGCGAATGTCGCACCTTGCGGCTCTTTTCACTAACGCCAAATTTACAACCACAGCATCCCTCTGCATGGCCGCCAATTCCTCCGACAACGGCGCCCCCGTCTTCATCACATCCTGCAGCGATACCACTTCGCAAAAAGTCTGGACACTTCCACAAATCGGGCACGGCAACAGCGGCCGCTACGCGCTTGCCTTCGGTCCTGGAGGAACTGCCCCCATTAAATGCCTCGACGTCACCGACGGGCAGGACGGGCAGGCGGCGCCAGGAACAAAGCTCCAGCTGTGGGACTGCACGACGGACCACGATATCAGCCAGGGTTTCCTCCCTACTGGCGTGATTGCATGGCAGGCTTCGGGTTTCAATGGATTGTGCGTGGACTTGACGGATGGAATCAAAAACAAAGGCAACCAGGTGGGTTTATCTCAGATTGCTCGGAGTTGACGGGCTTTTGCTGAGTGCGGATTTTGCTTTAGCTTCAAATCTCGAATTGCACTGCAGATCCTAATCAGGTCTGGAATGACGTTGCTCCTCCCCAAACAGCTATCTAAACGTAACCGCGAACGTGGCCTTGGAGAGGGATTAGCCCGAGTTTTTGGTAGTATTGACATTTTGGACTATATACGCCACATGATGTCTTCATATAGCTAGTGATATAATTATCTTTCTGTTTAACATAGTGTGCAGGTCTTAGAGGTTCGCGGCTTACCTTGGGATTTTGTGAGCGATGTCAACGAACGCAAAAGCAAAGCGCTGTAAGCTAAAGTTGAAAACAATTAACATTTTTATGTTCTGGTTTTGAGAGGTTTTTAAGTGGAAAGACATGAAAACCTGCCCGAGCATAGGTTTTGGCATTCCTTCAGAGGTAGACAATCTATGAAGGTCTGATCATGAGTTTGAATGTACCTGTTATAAGCGATTGAGCTGTGTGTACTGCAACCTCACAACTGTCAGAGAAAAAATACAGTAGTATATTTGGAAAGGCTGGAAATACACAAAGGACTCTGACCTCCTAAATATGGGCTTCTCCCGTCCAACGCGCGTCAAAGGATATCAACATCATTTCGAATGGCCAACGGCGGCAAAAGTCGACATCGTGCCTTCCAATCGTCCGAGATGCTCGCAAACGTCGAGCCCATCGCCCGCAGTGTTGATCTCCTGATGTCAATGGCTTTTCTGAGCCTCCGCCCAAGGCCGTCGCGTTGCCGCCCGATACTCGTCCACATGGTCCTGCAGACCCTTAAGCAGCTTGAACAGCACCCCCCGCAGCTGTGGCAAGAACGTTTCGAGGGCTTCCGGCGACTGATCTTCCGCAAGACACCGCTCGAGCACAATTCGCAGCTCGCTCGGGACGTCGTGAATGTTGCTGTACAATTTGGATGAGTCGGTTGAGAATAGAACACTGTGGTGGGGCCTCGCACCTTAGATCAATACGATGATAGGCAAATGCGCTGATCATGGTGTTGAATTCATGCCCGATCTGCACATAGAGATCGCTGACGTCGCCTTCGGTGGCTTGGTTTGTGCTCCAGAGCTTTAGAACCTCCTGCAGTTGTTTCGTAGACCCGAGGAGTTTATGCACTGTGTTAGGCACATCTCCAGGCTTTGACTGCAAAGTTCTATCAGTTCGCAGTTTGCTTTGTGCGATGAAGGTGGACTCACTTCAGCCTGTTGGTGTGGGAGGTCCTGTTGCACCGAAGTTGAATAAGCCGAGGACGAAGAGCCCGAGGGTGCAGGTTGGTAGTAACTGGTCATCGAATCTGCGCACGAGTAGTGAAGTGGCACTGGCTAAAGATGTGGTTTAACGATAACCATGTATTGACTTCCCGCTGGACATTGAACGTAACAATGCGTTAATTATGGATTCCGAGCGTCGTCAAGCGAGGTTGACAATGACGATCATGTTGAAATGATCGGCGTCGATGGGCGTTAGAGAAGTGATTTTTTTTTGTTGAAGGTGGGAAATTGGTTTTGGGCCTCCTCATGTCATTTATGTATGGGCTCTCAAATGTTTTTCGAAACTTTTTTTATGCGTGATCAATGCGGCTGTTTATGATACAGATGTCAGCCAGCAGCGTTGTATTTTAGCTTCAATAGCTGGGGCAATGGTTGCACACATGCCAGGGGTATATCGTAAGTACCGCGAAAAAAAAATTGTCGTCCATAGCATACTATATACTGGAATTCAATGGAGAGTGGGTACGTGTGTGAGAAAGTGATGTTAAAGTACATTTAATGGGATTCAAAAAAGAAACAGACAGAAAACAAGTGGAAAGAAAAAAGAGCGTGAGGATGGATGGTCAAAAACAAAGGTTCGACGAGGTATCTGGGGGGTGCACCGATGCAAGGTGATAGGGAATATTATCATGAGATGGAGGGTGAAAAGGGGCATGCGGAAGAAAAAATCAATCATCACGAGCGCTGGTTCCCATTCCTCGGATTCTGCGGCGCAGGCGAGTAGCCATTTAGAGCAGGGTTGTATGGCTGACCTTGCGGCTGAGCGCCTTCGACCGGTGACCTGGACGGTGGTCCAACGAAAGATGACGGCCTAGACGAGGGGCTGTTCGAGTTGGAGTTGGTCGGGCGGGGAATAGGGGGAGAAGGATTCCAGTCATCCATCTGTGGATTCCGCTGCATGTTTTGTAGCATACCTTGGTTCTGCTGCTGCTGCTGCTGCTGCATCTGCATTTGCAATTGCATGGGTATGCCCTGCGGGATGGAAGGCGACCCAGGCGGTGGATACGACTCGTTTCCTTGTATCCTCATGTTCATATTCCTCGAATCTGAGCTCGACGGTGGAGGGCCAAAAGGGCTGCCAGATGGTGGGGGCCGCTCCGGGATTGGCGAGGTGATGGGCGGATATCGCTGCTGCATGCCGTTCGTCTGTGGATGCATATACGGCGTCCCTGGCATCGACCGCGCTCCACCCTTCAAGCGCATATATGTATCGCACTTCTTCAAGAATTCCTTGCTTGGCAGGTCCAGTGAGTTCGCAAAGTACTCTTGGTCGTGCAGGATGGGGAGGAACTCTTCCGGTACTGTGAAGAACTCGTCCTGGTTCTCCAGCAGTGACGTAACCACTCTAACCGAGCTGAAGGTCTCGTCTCGCATAGCGTTCTGCCCTCGTGAATATAGGATACTTGGACATATCACTGTCGCCAGATTTTTGAGGTCCATCTTGCTTCCTGTTTCCGCGTCCATGTGGGCAAACGATGCCACCCACTTGAGGAACACGAACAGAACCTCCATGGTGTCGCGATGACTCTTGGGCAGCATGAGGGCAATCAAGTGCAGATATCGTTTTCGATCCTCGTCAGATGGCAGAGCTAGAGAGAAAAAATATAAGCATCCATCTTACAAATCATTGTGAGGAATAGCGACATACATTGTGATGCCACGAAGAGGCGGTGAAGCTTGAACGTTAGCAATGGATCAGGCAACTCTCGAAGGAACTTCTTCAGCAAAGCCGCGACCTGGACAGGATTATCCTGCGATAGATCAACCGACGACGGATCCCGGTCGATTGAATCCTTCAAGTCGCCGAGCCTGCGAATATTCCCACTCTTACGGAAGATACCCTCGACAGACATATCTAAAATAGCCCAGAAGGTATATAAGCATCATAGCACAAACCATTATTCTGCACTTACCCATTTGCCTCATCGCCGATATCACATCATCAATGAAACTTGGTACCCGTAGCGTCGCCCGCGTTGCACCAAGCAGCGAATCTGAACCTTCTCTCTCCACTAGAAGCTCAAGCGGCACCCCAAACACACCTTATAAACCAAACACAATCCACGTCAGCTTCACACGAAAAAAAAAACACCCATAGCACAGATACGCACCTTTCTTCTTCACATTCTTCTTATCACCCTTAAACAGCTTATTCCAAAACCCACTCTTCTTCGTCTCCACCATCTCCAAAATCTCCTCCATGTCGAACTGGTCCTTCAGCGGCGACCGCGCGAGGGCGAGCACAGCCGAGTACTTGACGATCGCTAGCTCGAGTGTGCTCAGCTCCGCGATGTACGGCGTTGCGTTCTCCCGAGGCAACGACCGCTGCTGCTCTCTCGCCTGCGCGACCTCCAGAATCTGCGGTATGTCCGCCAACGTCAAGGCATCGTCCCGTGGTTTCCCAAGCACACCTCCACCATCGTCCATCCCACCCGCCGGCGAATTCGGCGCACTCTCGTCGACGATCATCACCTCGCTTCCACCCGAGTTCTGCGTGCGCGCGAGCGACGGCCGCAAGTTCTGGTCTCCCGATGAAGGTAGCTTGCCGGGATATGCGCGTGGGGTGTTATGTTGGCTGGGCGGCGACACACCCTGGTACTGCATCTGCGGCGATTGATTGGGGTAGCCCTGCTGGTACGGCGTCTGTCCTTGCTGCCCTTGTTGCCCTTGCTGAATATGCACACCGTGCTGCAGTGTCGCATGCACACCAGGCTCGTGCTGACGCGGAAGGTCCGACGGATGCACGCTCCGCCCAGCAGGACTCTCGACGATGGTAGAGCGCTTCGGGAACCGCGCAGTCGCAGAGAGCTTGCGGTCAAGGTGCACAGACTTCATCCGCATGATGTCGCTCGAACTTCGGTATGGATCAGCCCCAGTGGGTGTGTTCGACTCATTCGAGGACGTCGCCACTAAATTACAGATGTCAAAAAATTGAAAACGTCAGTTAATCAACAAGAATAGCACAGAAGACCGAAAGAGGAAAGGGTGCATACCAGGTGACATGGGCACGACACCCTGCTTTTTGAGAAGCAGGTATAATCGGCGAAGAGCGACGTTCAGCAGGAAAGCATACTGTTCCAATCTCTGGACAGCCTGGAAGCCTGCTCGGCACCCTGGGTGTGCATGCTCCGTGCAGAAAACCAATGTGGGCACCTCTCCGAATGCAGGCGTATCCTTCCTCGACTCCGGATCATACACAAATCCAGCGACATTCGCCGGTGGTCTTCGCGCAGTAGAGAGCTTAGGCGCTTGCGCAACGCCGGACTCCTTGCTGGTGTCCTTATCCCGCTCATCCCCGCTTTTCGACGACTGATCCTTCACCACCGGCACCGCCGCGACCTTGCCGCAGACCGCGCACTGTATACAATGCGAATGCCACCGCTGATACGTGCCCAGCCGCACGCAGTCCTCCTCCACCGTCAGGTTACACCGCACACAGAGATCCGAGGGCGGATTCGAGCTCTTGCTCAACGAGGAGCCTTCTCTCTGCGAAAAAGGCGACTCGCCCGCATTTTCAGGCGCTAGGCTGCGAAATCCATATGTGACGCCTTGCGTGCCAAAATTGGCGTTCGGATTCGCAGAGAGCATTTCGCCGTTCTGGCCTTTGATGATGCGCTTTGCACCAGGATTGCCGCCCTGCACGGCCAGGAGATGGAGTTTGTCGAGGAAGGAGCCCATAGCCTCTCGCACACTCTGCTCTCGCTCGAGTTTGAGGGCACCTGTCAGAGCTATACGAATTAGGATCTTGAGGTAATGAGCAAGCCCCGTGACAAGAGCCAGCAGCTCTTGCGTCATGCCCATCCTTCGCGCGCCTGTTTCCTGCGTGTGTGAAAGCAGCGTGAAAAGCTCCACGGTCTTCCGACATAGCATACGCGCCTCGCGGACGTGTGACATGCCTAACATTTGCAGATGTTGTCAGAGGTTAGGAGACAGATGGATGGACTGGGGCGACTAACCCTTCATGCCTAGCGATGCGAAATGAAATTCGAGGTCGTCGATGGTCCCAAATAGTACCTCCACGTGTAGGATGAATTTCTCTGCCATTCGAATAGCATCTAGATAGGCTCCATTGCTGACTTGTCTGAGCATGTCCGATATGCATGCTGCGCTGGACTCTTCGAAAGCTGAAAGCACACTGTGATTTGGCTCAAGCTTCAGTGCTGGACGCGACGAGAGGCATCAAACACGACGTACGTCCAAATCCGATAAACCTGCTGCTCCATGCGCACCTGCTTCTCCTTCAAGGTGCCAGGTGTTTCCCTCCGTTCCTCCTCCACATATAGAGGTTCTCCTCCTTCGTCTGCCGTCAGGGCGCTTGTAGGCCGTCTAGTGCTGACTTTGACGTTCCAGAACTGGCAGATCGTGTTAGCATTGATTGATAAAGAACTATGAAGGCCGATGCACCTTGTTTATCATGTAACACTCTGGATGCCAGCATTCATCTCTCATATTCCTGTTGATCTCCACAAACTGTTTGAGAATCGCACTGTTGCAGCCAGCACATTTCGTGGCGAATCGTGTCGAGTAGTGGAAATGACAATAAACATCGCCGTCGTGTTCATAATATGAATCTTGTGGCCCAAAGAGTGTTGAACAAAGTGAGCACGTAAAATGCTCGACATGGTACTTCTTGTCTATGTCCGAAAGGTAAGCCGACTACCGAAAAAAGAAACAAGGGTGTGCGCACTGCATGCCGTTATATAACTTCCTCTCAACGCCATCCCGCATTTTGCACAAATGAGATTCAGCCTGCGAAAGTAATCACGTTCACATAGCGGACTCTGCCTTCCTCCCGGACCATCGATGGGAAAGAACTTGGAAGCGACCACGTCCCCACAGTCCTATAAACAAAATGATCGAAAAAAAAGTTGGTGAAAGGGACTCCAAGAGATACACACCATGCATTTGAAGCAATTTAGATGGAATACCGCTCCTAGGGCACGGACGAAGGGGCCTTGCATAGCCTTGCCGCAGGCGGAGCATGTGCTAGCAATAGCAAAGGCATGAGATCAGACATCATCCAAGACAAATGTCACCTACGTCGAAGACAAACTTGCTGATCCAGACGAGCTGCTCGGAGGAGGTTTCGCTGCCGACGTGGATGCATCCGAATGAAGGGAAGAATGTGAGGTGGAGTGATCTGAATGCCCTGAATTTGAGGGGTCCCTCGTCGCTGGCGTATTCGGCCGGCTGCCACCAGCATTTGAGGAGAGAAACGGGGGTGATGGTCTCGGAGACGACCCGGGAGGCACTTGGTTATGGTTCAGGTCTTCGCTGCGAGCCTTGGGAACGGGATTGGCGTTGGCAGAAAGATTGCGATCGGGCTCCGACGAACCGACGGTCGAGGATCGTGTGGGCAGTGGTGACCGGTTGGGAATAGCTGCAGCGCTCGTCGGGGGTGCAGAGTATGGATTCCGTCCCTGGGCCTGCCCCCGGGGGTGCTCAAAGTCGGTGGAGACGGCCAGGGGTCCTGTTTGGTTTCCAGCAGCGTAGCCGTTGGGCTGTCCTTGTCCTTGCTGGTAGTTCGACCAGGGCGACGGGGCCCTTCCCTGATCGCGGTCTCTACTCATCGGAGACGGAGGAAATACTGGGGGAAAGCGGGTGGGATGCGGGATGAGCTGGAGTCTGGAGGTGGAGATGGAGCGAGTTCAGTCCACCACTAAACTCCTCGACACAAATGTGACGCTGTTACGTCACGTCACATAATATATCTGCAAACCTGTAAAGGTATGTGGGTGCATTTCCAAACACCATCGGCGTTCTGTCACTACTTTTCTTTTTATTCTTATTTCGGAAAATTTAGACAATTGTCCCAAATGGAAATCCGGTTCAAATCCGTACTCTTGACTGTATGGGAAATTGTGGGATTGATCTTCAACGGGAAGTGAAGTCACTGAGTTTCTCACGAATAAATCTGTCCCAGTCTTGGACTGCAACCACCACGACTGTGCACTGCCCTCTCACTTCTCCCTTTCATACTTTTTCACCGCAGGAAATGCATCTATGATCGGTGGGCTCTTATATGCGAAAGCACCGTGCAGCATTGACCGTGTTTGCAGAAGCATTAAATTAAATTTGCAAACGAGCTCTTAGTTTCTTCGAAGCAGTCGGATTGCTATGAGTAATGAAAAAGGCAACGAAAATCCTTGTGTGATTTGGGTGCAAAAGCCTAGTTCCGGTGAATCAGAGAAGCTCATCATTGCGGTTCATTAAATTTCATTTTCCATGTACAGGCCTATTCTGCTGCGCGTCAAGGCTGTACATCTTTCAAGTACGAGACGCAAGAATGAATGAGAGCGCAGTTCAAAGGAATACAAGGTGCCCAAGATATCAAGCATTAAAGTGCCAGTCCAAGGCGTGTCGAGGCGCTCAAGGGCTTCGGAACTGCGGCCCTTTAACGTTACATACATAGCGCCCAGGCGTCATCAAAACCCTGGTTTTTCAACATCACAAACCCTACTAAACTTACTATTCCACACGTAACAATTACACAGCCTCTTAAACGTAGTGCTCTTAAGTTCATATTCCTTGTGGACGCGTTGCACACATGGTGAGCACAGTCATTCGCTACGATGGTGAAGGTTTGGGTGCTTATTTTATTGTACAGGTTCACCTTCAGCGATAGCAGGGAAATCCCAGTGCCTTATATTATGGACTCGTAATTAACTGGGTTAGCTGAAGGAGGGCGCCAATTGTCACGGAATTCGGTACAATGGTCCGTTGCCCGAACGTGTATAGCGCCCAAATCTCCGGCGTACAGCCCTAGCTTCAATTACTCTTCCAAACGTAAAGCCCTCTCCAGCGCCGGAAATTTTGCTCGGGTTTGATATCATTTAATATGCGCTCATAGTTCGAGGTAAGTCCGATGAATACTGTTACCGCACACCATGTTAATTAAAAAGAAATTATTATTAGCTATAATCTCGGTCTTTACGAAGCTATCAAACAGTCCAAATGTATAAGTCCATACTATCAAAATCCGAGTTGGACGAATTCAGTCAGTGTCAATGTCCATTTATATATATCCTCCTTCGCGGTTACGTTTAGATCGCCGTCTGCGGAGGAGCGACGTCATTCCAGAACTGATTGTTATTCCCTGCAGTGCAATTCCAGATTTGAAGCTGCAACTCCAAGGGTCAGCAGTGCCCAACTCAAATAGCACAAAACCCACCTGATTGCCCTTATTCTTAATCCCATCCGTCAAATCCACACACAGGCCGTTCAGAAGGCCAGTCGCGTCCCACCTGATGACGCCAGTAGGAATGAAGAATTGGTTGATGTTGGTGGCTGGGGTGCAGTCCCACAGCTGGAGCTTCGTTCCTGGCACCATCTGCCCATCGGTGACGTCAAGGCATTTAATGGGCGCAGTGCCACCAGCTCCAAAGGCGAGTTCGTAGCGGCCGCTATTGCCGTGCCCGATTTGCGGGAGCGTCCAGACTTTGTGCGAGGTGGTGTCGCTGCACGGTGTGATGAAGACGGGTGCGCCATTGGCTGAGGAGTTGGCGGCCATGCAGAGGGATGCTGAGGTGGAAATTTGGCACTAGTGAATGGACCTAAAGGTACGAGGATTGTTTGGACTTACTATCGCTAGCAAGGACGACTTCGTTTGCGGGACTGACAAGGTAGATGTTAACATCCATCGCTTTGAAAGTGTTTTTTTATGACTTATGGCTTACTTGGTCAGAGCATTCGAAGTCCACTGCTGGTTCTGATTTCCAGCAATGCAAGTCCAGATTTGCATCTTTCAACAAATAAAATAATTAGCACGCCGTACTCCTCATAAAAATGTTCATCCTGCCTACCTGGTTCCCATTATTCATATTCCCATCCGTCAAATCCAAACACTTATTCGTGCCTGCCCACTGCACCGTCCCATCCGAATTCCACTGCCACTTCTGATTCGGATCGCCGTCCACACAACTGTTAATCTCCACCTTCGTCCCGGACGCGTTCACCCCACCGGTGACTTCCAAGCAGAAGGAGTTGAAAATCTTGATTGCCCCAGGGGTGCCCGCGCCGCTCGTCGCGCCTCCAGCGACGACGTCCCAGCCGCGCTGTTGCTCGCCGAAGGTGCAGTCGTTGATGATGACGGCAGTGCCGTTGGCCGCAGAGACAGCGGTGAGGCAGGGCGCGCGAGGGAAGGACCCGCTCGTTGGGGGTTGGATCTGAATGAGATCCCCTGCACTAAATGAGAAAAGGTTATTTTGAGTTCGGCAGCGTAAGTTCTAGGGATGACTTACGCGGGGATTCCTGCGTTGGCTCGTACAGCTGTGAGAACGAGGACCGATGCGATGGAGAAGAAATGCATGTTCGGTGTAATGCGATTTCTTTGAGAAAGGGAAGTTGAAAGTTAAAGCTTGTTAAAGCTAAGCTGTTGGAGTACCACTACCGCTGCATGTTGGCGCCCTTTTATACCTCCAGGACTCCCTAACCCATCAGAAGAAGCACGTTCGCTTGCATCACGGGAGAGTGAATCCTGGAATATATTATCTGCATTGGACTCGGACAGGCCGTGCAAAACGCTTCCTCGTGAGGTCTGGGCACGATTTGTATCACGAATAAATACACGAGGGTACTGACTTCTTCGACTGATGCAATAAACACCGTCGGTACATATCCATCTCCCTTTCATTCTCGCACACAACCACCATCGCTTTGTGTCGATTTCAGATATCAGTGTCGAACCTGCATGTCAGACTGCATACTCTATGGCTCTTCTTGATGATTATCTCCTCCATATCCCACGCGTGAATGCACGTTCTTTCTTGAGGTAATAATTTACATATTCAATGACTATGAATTGGGATTTCGGAGGTTATCTGCAATCGGTGTTCTTAGTATAGTTTGGCGTCATAGGCCTCTATTTTAAGTATTTTATGCTATATACGTCCCCATCACCCAGAATTCAATGGGCTTTCGAGGCCATCTGGAGCTAACGGCCTGGATAGGCGGATATACCACCCGGGAGATTATTTGTGGGATGGATTTTTTTAACCTCTGCGTTCAAGATTAGAAGTCGAGTACGAGGGTCTAGAGGAAGGCTCTTCATAGAAGCAGATCGCCCAGCGGTGCTTTCCGACGACGGTGAGGAAAGGCCGCAAACTTCCTGTAGCTTGCATGCGGCGGACTTTTGCCATTTTGATTCGCATAGACTTGGCATAGACGGCTAAATGACATGCTGAGTTGGGATCTTTTACCTTTTCAATACAATTTAAACTCCACATGCATTGTCTGTAATTGTCATCGTTCCAGTGATAGTCTATGATTGGTTTTCATGTGTTGGTGACAGTGTGTTCTAAAGCTGCATGTTCACTGCGCGTCATTGTCGAAAGGAGCAATTCGTCAGCCTATTCGAGCAAGGCGTAAGGCGCAAGAAAGGGAGGATGATCCAATGAAAAAAGTATGGACGATTGGACTAAGAGGGGAATGCATAACTCGCGTCTTCGAGGAAGTTATTTATGGTTCGATGAAAGCGAGAAAAATCGACAGAAGAATATCGTTACGGTGTGAATACGCAGAACACCTTGGACGAAGACGTTCGGATATGGACGAGGATAGCAATGGCAATGGAGATTCCAGACTCACTCAAAAAAAATGAGTGTTATGGCTTGAGTCTATCGCCCTCCGGAAAGCTCCTAACAGGTGAGTTGGTGTATAACGGCGTCCGACTAAAACTGAAAGCTAGTACTGATAAGTCGAGTAGGTCGAGTAAAGATACCAAATGAAGGTGAAACAGGGAGAACCCAGGTGCGCAAGGTCAAGAAAAAAGTATTTTCTCTGTTCAAATCCTCTAGAGAAGTCTGTAGGAGACGTTTGGACTGTGATTTCAGCTTGATTTCACCAGGACGAAATTTGTTAGTGGTGGATGTTCAAGTTGAAGAGATCGTGTGAAAGATAATTTCCTTTCTGAGAGCATATGGTGCATCATGTGATGTGACGAAATCTTTTTTCGAAATCTCTGCGCTCGAGCGCTAACTTGAACCTCAACGACGGCGAACATCTCGTCAAACAAAAGAACATACCATGGCGACCCTACTACCCCCACCTAAACGACAGAAAATATACCACGGAAATACCGCTCCAGAACCAGAACCACTAGCCCCAACATCGAACGTCGTCGTCCAATTCGTTTCTGAGGAAGATGGAAGTTCATTAGCCCCAGCAGTCCAGATACCCGCAAATATCAACAGAGAAGGACTCGAGGCTCTTGTAAATAAACTGAGTAATCAGGTCAGTCTACCCTCCAATACTACCAAAAGCTAGGTTAATTCTATCATGCTTCCTCGAACTAATAGAATGCTTGTAGGGAGATGATCCTGTTCCGTTTTCTTTCCATGTGAAACTACCAGAAGACAAGAAAGCATTACCGGGTGCACCGACCCAAGTGATTATTTCAAAATCGATCGAAGTGGATGTTTTGGGCCATCCAACGGGAGATTTCAGCACTGAGGATGTGATCATCGTTCATTGTTCGCCGCAGAGTGTTTTCCGCGTACGGCCTGCAACGAGGTGCTCGTCTACACTATCAGGTACGCTGTATAGTTCGCCAACTTACAACCCGACAAACTGACAGCATTTTATAGGACATACATCGCCCATTCTCTGCGCTGCATTTTCGCCGACTGGAAATCTACTAGCGACTGGCTCTGGAGATACCAACGCACGGTTATGGGATCTCAACACCGAAACACCATCGCACGTTTTGTCGGGTCACAAAGGATGGGTTCTGTGTGTAGAATGGGAGGCGATGGAGCGCAAATTGGCGACGGGAGGCCATGATGGTCAAGTCAGATTATGGGATCCTAAAACCGGAAAGCCCATCGGCGATGCACTAAAAGGACATTCAAAACACATCATGTCTCTTGCTTGGGAGCCAATACATCTGTATGTGACAACTTACTCCTCATCTTCATTATTCGTCCTGAATAAATTGTATAGAAATGCAACATCGCCACGACTCGCATCGTCATCTAAAGATGGTACAGTACGCGTATGGTCAACACTCACGCGCCGGTCGGAATACACGCTCGGGGGACACTCTGCCAGCGTAAATGTTGTAAAGTGGGGAGGTACAGGTGGAAAACAGGGTGTGCTGTATACGGCCAGCAGTGATCGGACTGTTAGAATTTGGGACGCAGAAACTGTTCGTAGTTCTCTTACCTCAAAAAATGGTCTACACGGCTAACGTTTGCACCCAATAGGGTCGTCCGCTATATACGCTCAAAGAACACGCGCACTGGGTTACGACGTTGACACTCAACACCGATTTTATCCTCCGTACAGGACCTTTTGACCACACATCCCGCAAACCTGTCTCTGAGGAAGAAGGTATACTCGTCAAATCTTCCACATGTCTTTCGAACTCACATTTTGTTTCTAGCGCAGCAACTAGCTAAAGCACGGTTTGATGGTTTTCTGAAGACAACGCCCGAGCTTCTCATATCAGGCTCCGACGACCACACTCTCTTCCTCTGGTCCCCCTTCCCCTCATCTTCCCCTGCCTCCGGAGAAGCACAAAAATCATCCACCAAGCCACTCGCGCGGTTAACAGGCCATCAGCGCCAAATCTCGCACGTCGTGTTCTCTCCTGATGGTAAACTCGTTGCGTCTGCGGCTTGGGATAACAGTGTGCGGCTATGGGAGGGTCGGACGGGAAAATTCGTCGCGACTTTAAGAGGCCATGTCGGTGCCGTCTACCGTCTTGCCTGGAGCGCTGACTCCCGACTGCTGATTAGCGCGAGCAAAGACAGTACGTTGAAGGTTAGTTTATATGTGTCCAAATTCTTATTGGGAGAAAACTACTAAAAACTTATCAATATTCATAGATCTGGGATCTGAAAACGTTCAAAATCAAAAATGATCTACCAGGACACACCGATGAGGTCTATTGTGTAGATTTTGTCGCCGATAAGGTGGTCAGTGGTGGACGGGATAGAACGGTGAAGATGTACGTTGGCATTCCATATCTGATATATTTCTTTCGCTCACTCGCATCATAGATGGAAGAACTAGATATATATATGTTTTTCATCTATTCGTTTTAGGTTAGAGGACTGTCGGACTATGTGAAAAATCTCAGGACGCACTGGCATAGTTCCCAGACAGTTGCCATGAACAACTCGATTGTCGAACTGTGGGCATATGTGGGCGCATTCTCGTAACTCGAGGCCGGCTTTTCTCAAGGTATTGACTACTTGTCTCCAAGAAACGTCTCGAGACTGTGTACATATTCTGTCAACAATCCGAAGATCCCGCGGTAGGTTCGAACGCGCTTGCCGATTCTCACTATGCGCGGCAATTGTGGCGGCCAACCTGAGTAGCAGAAACATTTACTGTGGCTCTTCTACCATCCTGTGAACGCACTGGCACGTATCTGCATAAGAATCTGGGTTTTTGATAATCTCACGGTTTCCAATAATGTCATGGTCTCATCCCATTGGAACGTCCAACAAGCTCCGCAAAATGCATCATCAATGAACGAACTACATGTAGCCACCAGTGAGAAACGATTCATGTACTTGGGTCCGTGAAATTTTTCTTCGCCATCGCTGGGAAGGTGGAGTTGCTGAACTTTTTTCGTATCTTTGTAAGCTGATAAGCGTTCAAATTTCCCTAACTAGTGGGGCGGTTGCATCTCCTAATAACCTTGCATTTTATTCAATGACGATTCAATGAATATCAAATGACCAAACTGGTGGGAAACGTCGGGAGCCGATATGGTTAGAACTCGGAGTAGTATGTGAGTCTACGTTGTTGGAGCGGGTTTGTGTTGTCCAATGAACTAGTGGGGTTTAGTTCTGCACATCCGAACTGAGCGCTGCGCCTTCGTTTGTATTTGACCTCATTTGGGTAATAGGATCAATGTCAAGATGAATCACCATGTCCTCGAGGAGATTTATAGCAATGTCATCGACTCCCCCACAATTTCGCATGATCAATTTCTCGATTGGTTGGCCAAGGTCACGACGCGCGAGGAGAAAGCCCCAATGTTTCGTACCCTGAGATTCACCCGCATCGCTTGCGTTAACCAAAGTGATATCAAACATGCAGACAGAGGAGATTTTTGGGAAAAAATTTTGGAGTGTGTTTGTATCTTCTCCTTCCCTAGTGTTGAGAAAATGATACGCAGAAAATGGAGTTAATGCGATGGAGTCCAGTCCAGGTAGTTTCCCAATTGTTTCTGCCAACACAGTTGTGTCGCCGATGCTGTAGATGTATGCACGCCTAATATCACGGAATTGTATCCCGCAGGCAAAGATATCCTTCATGATTTTTGGAAAAGTTGTGACGTCTCCATCGATAAAATGGAATGTGATATCTATAAGAGCAGTAACAGAGAAGGCATCCATCATGTTGTCAAAATCCGGCCATACCTGCGCATGCAATCCAAGTCGAAGTCCCTTGCAGCTCTCATTTAAACAAAGACTTTGAAATAACAGTTTGGCATTGGAATATGACCGAGCTATCCCAAACAGAGCGTTGGAATGATCTGGGTTCTCTTCGGAGTGGAATATGACAGTAGCATGGACGGTTGATGGAAAGGTAACAGACCGGAAAAAATCTTCGATCTCTGTCACTCTTGAATGGATATAGAGAGTTTCGAGCTTGCGTAAATGTATATTTCCAGATCCCCATGTACTTGTATTTTGTTCGTCTCTGGAAGGCAGGAAATTATCCAGCGCCAAAACCTGCAATTCGGGCATCTTCGTGAGGATGTCCACGAATTGTTTTCCCGTGAGCCTGGGTGACGCAACTTGAACATTATACAATTGAAGATGCGTAAGAGAACATCGAAGAAGGTTGTGGGTACGCCAGTCGAAAACACAGTTCGCTATGTGCAACCGGCGTAATTGGGGGGTTTCGGAAAATGCAGTATTCGGAAATTTAGGATTATATGACCCTGGCCGGGAGATGAACTTCAAACTTTCGAGTTCTGGAGCGGATTTTGGGAGATATGATTGTAAAAAAATTTGACCGCCCAAATCAATGTCCCATAGATGCAGTTCCTTGAGCCTATGAAAGTTATCAAGGACAAGATGGAATCCTGGATTAGAGACTTCGCTGCTTCCAGCATCAACGCTATGAAAGGACCCCTCCAACCTATTAAGAATCTCTGCGACCCACTTGTGCATTCTGACGGGTAATGAAACCCACAAACTTGGATCACTGACAGCAATTTCCCGCCACTGGCGACATACATGGGTCAAAGTGGCTCGTGCCAGGTGTTGTTTTGTCGAGCAAATCATGGGGTTCGGGTCAGAGGATTGAACGAAGGAGAAGATGTGTGCCAGGATCTCAGGTGGAATCTGGGAAACGGGTATCAAGCTGTTCCGTCGAGCTTTTAGCGCTAAGAGAGCAACCTGAAGCTCGTCAAAGGCCTTCTGATGTTTTTCGATGGACTCATCGATGGTTCGCAGTTGCTCCTCCGTCAAAAAACTCGAAGCGATTTCATCATCATGGAGGGACAGTGAATCCTTTATCGGCCTGGAAATCCCGACGATGTCCATGTCAACTAAAAGAACTGAGATGTTGCAATAAACCTACAGGGCGCTACATGCACGTACCTCGATGTGTATTGCTCTGCGATAGTGGATGACGTAGATCGACTCCAAGGTTACTCGTGAGAACTTTCGCGATGAGCCTCCGTCAAGAAGGCATGCTTGTTTAAAAGCTGTTTCATTGCAACGAATTTTCCGTATTTCCTGTAGCCATGATCAAGTCGATTTTTTGCGAGTTATTCCAATATATAAGGCTTTGATGCTGAACCAGCGCATTTATCATAATCACCACGCGTAGAAAGTTAAAATCGTGCCACGGTAGGCTAAGTCAATGACTTTCAAGCGATCTTTACCTATTGTTTATGTAAATTCTCTCAAGCTCTCTGAGATACGGAAGGACCATGAAGCAGGCTAAAGGCGATGCAATTACAATCTCGCAGGTGATGTCGATCTAGATATTGTGTGTGAATTTGTTGAGCTTTACAAGTGGAATGGAATATTACATCTCGCCTCGTGGAGCTGTACCGACACCACATCGGACAAATGCAATCGAAGGTGGGCAATTTTTCTTTTCTCTGGCGAGATATTGACGAACGTGAGAGCGAGAACGACGGCTTTCTCGCGAATCGTGGAAGGTGAATACTTTCAGAGCAATCACATTCTTTGCCAAGCAGAACGTGGTGCAGGTTAGTAGTGCATGATACGTGAGATGCCTTGCTAGAGAAAGATTCACAGAAATTTAGATTTTGACAGCGGTGAGAATATGCATGGAGCAGTAAACTCTCATCAGGGAAAGGGATGCGGGGCAATATCAACAATGCATGTATTTTCTCACTACACGCTCCAACGCGGCATGAGAAAACCTGACAAGGAACTTGCCAACTATGAGGAGATTACTTCTTGGCTCTGTTAATGTTTAATATTTGTGGATTCCTTATGCTGGACCTAGTACATATCGGGAGATAAAGTAACCAGATTATGCAAACAACACAGCGGCAACAACAGATATAGCATCTGCTAAGTGATCACTGGGATTGCGTGGATTCGGAATGCAACGAATGACGCATCAATAAAGTCACGTTATTAAATAAGCGCCCATGGATGGTTTAGACGCCGAAGTCTGAATTGGGAAGCTACGGTTGAACAATCCATGGCTTTCAAATTATGAGCAGTGCAAATATGATATCAAACGACTTTCTGGCGGGAACCTACACCGCAGATCCTGTGCAGCCCATGTGGGGCTACTTAATGTCGTAAAAAGCTCGGACAAGGTATGCTCCTGTTAGAGTCAAGACTTAGGGAATAGATCAAGTTCGGGTATCTACCTCATATTTACATGAATTTAAAGGAACTCAGGCGACCACATTCTATTTCTATGGGCGCGTAGACGTCTGATGCATCATAGTTATTTCTCAAGGACGAAATGGATCTGCCGGAGCACGCAAAAATCCGGATGTAAGTGTGCGGCTTTGGTCTTCTCTACACTCGAGTAGACTAACGTCTGGGCTAAATATTCCAATCGGAGCGGCGTTAATTAAAAGTAATGCGAACGAAACTCGCCGGTGGGATAAGACCAATGATATACAGTGGTTCATTAGATCCATGCTATCGCCACGGACGTTTAGATTGAACGAAACAAAGAAAAGAGAACACAGCTGCCTATGTGTTCTAGCCCTGGAAAGCCGACTCGTAATTCCTCCTTTATCGTGTGACCTCCAAGCGATTCGGAGCCGTCTGGGCATTGAGGCCACGCTTTTACCCCGCAGTATGACAAACGTCAAAACCGTTCTTATGGCTCAGCGGAACGGAGATCATCAGGGCAACCGTTAAGCGGCTCCCACCTGTCATAAATTTCCTGTGCTCTTTCGCTCTATCCACAGCAAAAGGCGAACTGCTGTTACTTGTATCATCATCACATGTGGGTTTCGTGGCGTGATCATTAGAAATTCAACGGTGACTTATGTCATTAGTGAAGGGCGCTGAGGTTTGGGATAAGAAATTGGGGGGCCTCCGGGATGATCGCAGTCTTATTGGCGCAGAGAAAAATGCTGAAGTCCAGTGGATCCGAGCGCTCACTGATCAAGTCTTTTGAATGCTACCCATATGTACATATCTCTCAAGTAAGGTCAAGGATTGCTTCTCCAGAGGCATAGGGCTCGGTGCGTCTTCGGCGTTCCTGCCATGATGACCTTGGCTGTTGTGCATTTTGAGTGGCCGATATGATTTGCTTGGGATAAGATTATTATTAGAGATTAGATTAGACAGCAGGTGTGCGACATTACGGTGAGCCACAGGCACTGTGACTGCCCAATTTCGACCCACATGTCGCCGGTACCTCCTTGCTGTTAAGTGTCGTGCATTATAATTTCTATTCCAATCTACCTGTATACCCGGAAAACGCAATTCGAGACGGATGATGAGCGTGTCCGACATCGCATATCATGATGGCATCCGCGAGGACGAGGACTACCAAGGCACTGCTTCCTTGAAGTGTTCCAGATTATGGGAACGGAGGGCCTCTCACCGTTTTGAAGCCTGGATGATTGGTCCGGACACCAGAAATTTGATTATTCAATGTTCTCTTCCTGTTTAATCAAACGCTCCGAGGCTCGCTGCGCCACACACTCGGTTCTCTTTCGCCCTCTTTTCTCACCGCGGTTTATCAAAGATGCACCAGGATCTTTCAAATCCTCAATACATTGCTTACTGAAAGGCTAATGAGAATCACGGTCTACTTTTCACATAGAGCTGGTTTGGCAACAACCTAATGGGCATTCCGGTGATATTGCTGATCACCAGTGAATGCGTAGCCTGGAATCTGAGGATACGCAACATCAATTAGGCCAGGCTGCGCATTAAAGCTTAAGCTTGAGAGGGTTATAGATTGTTTGTTGCCCCGTCTCTGTCGCTACGTTATCGCTTGCAATTGACCGTTATTCCCAATGTTGAAAGTTCTCGCACCGTATCATCACTAAGCCCAGACTTGCCGCAGCGGCCAGAACTTAGATGGTTGTTCATTTATTCTTCGAGTAAGCAATGATAAAAGGTACATAGACAATGCCAGATCAATTATTACTACAATTTCATAAGTATTTAATTCTACGGCCACTTAAACCACTAGTATGATGCAAGCAAATACTGTATATTTTAGACACCCTCAAATACCGGCTCCATAAATAGACTTGTCGTCAATATGCCGACCTATATCCTGGCCGTGGCTATTTGCATTTCTTAACGCAGACATGTAGTCATAGCTACTGTGTATGAATCTACCAGCCACCATGCCCGCTGGCTCCCCCGCCCATCGCGGGAATGCTCTTGGAGATTTGGACCCATGGTGTGTGCATAGCAGCGCGACATACACTTGTGTGGGTTTCGTTCTCACCCACCACGGTGATTTGATTTGATTTGATTTGAATTTCCTCCTTCGTCTGTTGAAGACAACGAAACATTCGGGGTATTAGGAGGTGGAGATTCCGACTGCGTGGAATTTGGACCCGTATAATCTGTACTTGGCGTTATCGACCACGATCATCGAGCGTAACTTTTTGGTCGTGCGGTTGAAGTCGACCCGAAGGGCAAAGTGATGAATTGTGAAGTCCAAAAGAGTCGCCACCTGTGATGCGTTTTGATTCGCCTAATCGTGCTTAATTAAGGTCTGGGCCTTGTATAAATCCGCTCGTGCGCCGCACAGGAACGCAGACGATATTGTATGTAGGCAGCGCTCAGTGCGCATCGAGTTGCGCCGCATTTTTCGGAATGATCTTCCCTCTGGGAAACATGCAAGTATGTGGGATATTTCTCTCATATGGAGACTCGCAGTGGCTGGTTAAACTTTCCTCGGTACCAGAACGCCTCCAAGCCAATTTTTTTCTGCTTTCCGATTTCAGTGGGCTTGGACGGATGATTTTTGACTAGGGAGGGGCCTTGTGTTTGTTTTCCTAATATTTGAGCCATGTTCGCCAGATAGAGATACTCACACCCTGGTCAGGCCTTCAAGAAAACGTGCCAGTTTATCTCCTTCAGTCGTGTAGATTGTACGGTAACTTAAGGTCAGCAGAGACCGTAATACATATAACCCGTATGTATTAATCAAATAAGCTTTAAAAAACAGTGAATTGTGGAAGCAGCACAAGTCTAATGGCCGCTGAAGTTTTTTCCTACGCTGGATCCGAATGTCAGGCGGGTAGTGTAACAGTGCGAGGTGCGGGCGTGGCATGAAATTCAAAATTCAAATACATATGGAGTTCGGGGTAATTCGAGTGGCATTAGAATGTATGTATATCCACGATATCGAGAAAACCGGGGGAACGACGTCCTGCTTTACTCCAGGCAAAGACACGCCAAGCTATACTAAGCCATGTCGTATGCAGGCCAGGCAAGAAGTGGGATTGCAGACGAATGGCGATTGACGCCATGCTGTGAAAGCTTCTTTCGCTGTGTGGGTTTGCTGGAATAATAATAGGACTTGTACTTATTGGTTCAATCGCATGTAGCTTCGCGATTTGTGGACTTCTGCTACTGTATGCTTCTGCTAAAAGGCGCACATGACATGCGCCGCATGAGAAGCGCAAAGACCACACTATTGGTTCTATAACGCGCATCGATAGTCTGGCAAATGTGAGCTTTACCACATTCGATAGTGTCCCATTTCGCGCTGAGCCTTTGATCGCACTCGAACGGCCAGGCTTCTTCACCTCGGTCGCATTTCACAATGGCGGTGCACTGCGGTCAAGACACACCATGCCCGGATCAAATCTGCCACCCAGATGGATCTCTTGGGTGGATTGGATTAGCATTCGAATGCACATGTGATTCATCGTATGATATATGATACGTTGTGGGATGTGCGTGTTTCCACGATGTCATAATAAGTCCGGAAAGGAGGGAAAGGTTGCTGAGATGGTACTTATTGGGCTTCGGACAGCATTACGCGAGAGAAGACTTCCCCACGATAGCATATCTCAGCCAAGTAAGAATTGCTAAATATAGCGCGAAGGTGCCATCGATGAATGGGAGTGTATTCGCGTCCACCAGAGTTGAGCAAAAGGAGCTTCATCGCCGATTAGCAGCTGGGCGATTGACAAGAGAAGCCCTTCTGCGGTGTAGACAAAATGCGCAAACAGCGAGACGACGTAAGTGTGCATTCCGTGAAGTTAGGAATGGTAATTTGTCGTGAGTAGAATGCACACCGTTGAGCTGATTTGTGGGTCAAACGTGCATAGCTTGACTTGGGCATTCCGAGCAGTTGGACCTGATTGAGGATCAAAAAATTCCGATGTAAGAGAGTTCCGAAACATTCTCTTGTATTTTTTGTCATTGAAGTGTACACAAAAAGTCCTAGACCTGAGAGGATACACTGCAACATGGCGTTCCGGTTATTGAGGACCGTTCATACCCTAGTAGAGCCTTCAACATAACAAAGGAAGAGCGGAGAAATTTCGTTGACTAGCAAGTGTGGGTTTCGCCGAGCGGATGGGGATGCATGAGAGCCCGGGGGTGATGCTGCTGCCCAAGTATAGAGATGAGAGGACAAGCATCCAACTCTCATCAACAAGGCCTAGAGTTCAGACATGTTTCGTCGTCAGATGATGCTGGAGACGAGGCATCGGGCGGTCCTTTCAACACTCTACTAAGAATATAAAGCTTTCGATTTGTCCCAAGGGCCAAGGGTAGGAAGACAGCCTGTCGTGCATGGACAAGAACACAGAGCACAAGTCACAAGAGCCAAGAATATAGCGAGATATAGGTGACCCGTTGCAATAGGGATTCACACTGCACTTGTCCTGCGACATCGATGTCCCTTGAGCTGGGAAAACGCGTCCAGATTGGGCAGACATTACTGTATATTCGATGGTGATTGAAACGCAGTCTGGGCGATAAGACGGTGAGCGGTTCAAGTATGCCGGAATTGACGTAGGAGAGCCAATCTCAAGGAGACTCCAATTTTAAGACGGCTTTACGGATCCAAGTGAGAGCGGTGCTGGTTTAATAAAGGAGGGTCACATACCAAGAAAGGTGCACTGAATGGAATCTAAAGTACAGGCCACGGACATAGCAGTTCGCCTTGGAGAGTCTGTGTCAGAGATAGTTCACCGTTCCGAGCGTCCGTCGAGATTTATCCTCTTTCCAGCATTCCCCAGCGAAAAGCCAGCTAAACTTTTCCAAAGAAGCGAGTTCGAGCGACATGCTACATCGCTGGCATTACCCAGCTTATCAGCAATACCCTAAATATTAGATAGACTCTGAGCTAGGTCCTAATTTGAGATAAAAAGGCGGGAGCGGCGCGAAGGGAGGCGCTGGTGGGAGTGAGTCGGGAAGGAAAGATGGCAGGCTGGGCTCTGGCTGTGCTTCTGTTGATTACATAAGCCAATGTGCTTGCTGGCTTGTCCACGGCGTCGTTGTTGTCAACGACCACCAACAGCCTGCGCTCATCGCTCACAGCGCTCACGAGATACGACCCAATGCCTATCAAGCATTTTGAAAGTGAGATTACCATACATTGGTACCGTTCCTACCAACGCGAGCGCCCGCCGCTGACTTGTCCTTTTCCATCCCATTGTCACCTTTTTTTTTCGCAGACTACCTTTTCGAACGGAAACATATCCAGACTCTTCCACTTTCTGTATTATCTGATTCGCGTCTTGGAATAGATGCGTCGTACTACCTTCAACAGCTGATTGACACCCCGCCATCTCGCGAGCCATTGCTCGCTGCAACTGGGGGTCTTCCGTTAGCGCTCGGGCAGCGCATTGAAGCCGATTTGCGGGTGCTCGAGAAGTTGCGCATCAAGCCAGTATTTGTCTTTCCAGGATTACTCCCTAGCAAACGAGGGAAGAATCCAAACCATGCGGAGCACGTCGAGGCATGCAGAGATCGCCGCGACGCGTGGGCGAAGTACGAACAAGGACAGGAGGAAGCGGCCACGAAACTATTTGAGGGTCGAAGCTCTCCTGCCCAATGGGATCTTTGGAGGACGGTATTGAGGGTCTTTAGACATAGGAATGTGGACTATCAAGTTGCACCATATGTCGCTTGGGCACAGGTACGCATGCCGCCTCGTTCTCACGGGACGCACCTTTGCATCCCGCTGTTACACTCGATTATTTTTGCATACACTGATACCTCACATGGACTTGGAACAGTTAATATACCTTCAACGTCACAACAAGGCATACATCCACGCGATTTACGGGCCAACAGATACCCTCCTTTATCCGGGTGTAGACAAACTCATCACGTCGCTCGATCTGACTTCTGCGAATCCGACATTTCAATACACCTCGAAGCGCAACATTCTCCAAGAGCTACTGATTTCAGAGGATCAATTCTTGGACATCGGCATCCTCGTCGGGTTCGACAATTCGGCGCCATTCCCTCCTACCGTGCACGAACAAGCTCTAAAAGCAACCGTCGACATGGTCAAATACTACAAGTCGGGCCACGCAGCCGTCATGGCTTTCTCCGAACATCCCGCGGTCAAGACACTGCAATATCCAGACCACTACGCGCGCACGCGGGCTATGATCAAATATTCCCTGATTCTCTCATCCGAGGGGTCAGTTTTGCCGCTTCCGCTCGCCCTCCCCACCCCCGCAGGGCACGGGCACCCCAACCACCACCAGCACCATCCCACGGCCGCTGACATACCCGTGGACCTGCACGAGATCTTCACGAACCGGCTGCCTGATGAGATTTACTACTACCTCTCCCGGGGCCTGCTGGGGCCGCAGGCGCTGGTGTGGCTTACGAGCGGACAAATCGTGGAGAATCCGCCATTGGACAACGGCGAGACGACCGAATATAAACGCTTTGTGAAAGAGGTCATTACGGACGGACAGACCGGGCCGCGGTGCACGGCGCTTGCGTTGATTAGCAGCGTCGCGCATTCGTTCTGGGCGAACAAAAAAGTGCAAGGTTTCTTCTGGTTTGAGGGCCCGAACACGCACGGTCCGAAGGCGGTCCAGCACAATTCGCCGCAGACGGCGCAGCTCGCGGAGCGCGTCACGGGCTGGAATGTGATGTACTCTATCGTTGAAGAAGAGCTTAGGAGGCAAAACGTAAGCCTACACCTATTTCTCTCTCGTCTCTTTTGCTTTTTTCTCCGAAGTACCGTCGCTGATGAGAAAATGCCTCTACTCTTGGACAAACGAAACGCTTCTCAATCGTGCTGTGCGGTGCGAATATTCTCTGGATGCGTGCTAAATCCGTTGATCTTTTTTCTCCCGTGATGGCGTTGGCAGTCATCGACAATTGACTTCGCCCTCTGCCTGGGTGCGACTTCCTCGGAACGCCTCGCGAGTCGCACGAAGGTCAAGAACAGCTCGAACTCGCCGCTTGAGAAGAAAGATGAAGTGGTGGCCAACGTGATTTGGCGATTCCTTGAACTGCGGGGGTACGTCCATTTTCGTTTTTTTCTTATACATTTTTTGTCTCTCTCTCTCTTGGCTCCTTCCGGCTTTTTTTTGGTACTGTGACATATTTAGCGTTTCTCCGCATTTTCGCTCGGCTGTTGGGGTGAAGCTGGGGATGTGGGCATATCGGCTTTTGGTTTGCGGACTTGGGATCTATGATCTTCGCCTTCGGCGCGGATGGTGTAGCTGATGTATGGCATATGCGCTCTGACTATTTCGCGCACACGCGCATATGTGCACGGATCGATGGGTGTTTTTTCGTTCCCTTCCTCATGTATTCGGTGGCTGGGAGCTTTCGCCGCTCGTGTTCCGAATAGGAATAGCGAGTAAGCAGGCGGGCGGAAGGAGGAGGAGTATACATGATCCCAAGCATGGTGTAGGGTGGAGATGCTAGGCTTCTTTCATGCCTTCCTTCTGTCCGCCCCCGCTTTTACCGTGTCTTGCCACTATCGCATTTTGGTGGCGTGCGTGCATTCCCGCGAGCGATGAGCTAAGCCAAAGCTGTTCGCGCTAGCTAATGGCTTGTTTCATTTGTTTGAAATGATGATTGATCCTTCCGTCATTTTCTTTTTTTGCTTATGCTTATGCTCATGCTCATGCTTATGCTTATGCGCATCCCGCTAACCATATTTGTCTAATCATCTTACTGACCGGCCGATTTCAATTCCTATTTTTTTTTTTGGTCATGGATTATTAGATTCCTCCTCAATTCGCACACGCACTCGCCACTTGCTCGGGCTATGTTCATCGCGCTCAAAGGCGCGCGCTTGAACGACAAGTTCCAGGACCCGCTGTATCTCTTCCTCGAGCTCGTGCGCGCGGGCGTCATGCACGGACATCTCTGGTCCGGCCGTGCGTTCAGCGGCGGTCCGAGTTTCGGTACTGGTGAGTTCTTCTTTCTCTCCCTCCTCTCTTCTATTTTTTTTCCCACTTTCATTTGCCTTTTTTGGGGCGTGTGTGTTGCATCTTTTTCTTTATTTTTCTAATTTTGGGATGTGGGATTTGCGATATGGATGGGACTGCGACCAACGACATTGTTGGCGGTGGCTCAACTTTGCTTGCCTACCCCACCCACGCACGGCATCCTAAGCTTCTGCCGTGCCGCTTTTTCGGAGCGCGGGGGGTGGTTGATAGATAGATGGATGGATGGCCGTGCTGTGCGGTGAGGTGCGACGCCCGGGCGTGGGGGCTGCTCTCACGACGACTCTGCCTCGTTTTTCTTGCACTCCTCGCTGCGGTTGAATTTTTTTTGATTTCCTTTCGTTTGCGGTTATCTTAGTTTTTATGATTACGTTGTTTTGCTACTGCTCCTGCTACTGCTGTTGTTGTTGCTTCTATTTTTTTCTTTTGGATTGTAACCGAACGCGAAGCTGATACCGTTGCTCTTTGATTCCTTTTTTTTGTAGATGAGGAAAAATCAAGCATGTTGCTTGTGATGCGCGTGCTGAGCATCGTGCCGCTCAATTTCAAGGTCCGTCGTTTTTCTTTACCCTTTGTTTCTTTCTCCTTTTTCTTTTCGTGTGTCTGCTTTTTTGGGTCGGGGTGGTGGGGTTTGTTCTAAACTTGAGCATTTTCCGCGTTTTCCGAATCGTGTGGACAGCTCCCAGTTGCGATTTGATCTGCTGTGATGGGACATGATGTGATAGGATGGGACTGGGATTGGGGATCGGACAGCTGTGGTTGCTGTTCTATTTTTTGCGCACCTATCCGCTGTGGGTTGCGCCGACATTACTTCGTTGCGAAGGTTAGGCTTCCCAAGCCTGCGTCCAAGAAAAGACACTATGGGAGAGAGAAGAAGGAAGGGATGGGTAGTTCGAAGTTCTGGGCTTTGTTCGTAGCTGGTTCTGGCTGCGCCAACGATCATCCTATCTTGGTTGCTTGCGCCTATCGACTATCTATGCTATGCTATGCATACGCTTACCCACCCACCCCGGCGCGGCGCTCTTCCATATCCAAATGCTTATATGCAAAATGCTGATATTTTTTTGGGGGGTTTTTTTTTTTTGGATAATTATAGCCGCAACAATGGTCCGCACCGCTCTCGCGCGAACTGCTCGTGTTCAACTCGTTCGTGCGGTCGCTCACGCGCGCACTGCGCACGCTGCTTGAAGTGACCTCGCTGAACATGCTCCTCCGGAACGACGCCCGGCGCGCGCGCGAAGATCTACTCGATATCGCGCTCTCGCTGCCCTTCCAGACGGACGTCAATACCGGCTTTGGGGTGTTGGCGAAGGTGTACCTCGATGCGTTAACGCACATCAACAACGGCACGCGCGTGCGCGATCCGAATGCGCCTGGGGTGAGCGTGGCGAAGGAGATGGCGCTTGATCTGTGCGAGGAGACATTCCCTGGGGTGAAGAGCCCGAAGAGCGAGGTGGAGAGAGGGTTTAGGTTTTGGGACGTGGTAAGTGTGGTGTTTTGTCGGGTTTTTCTCTGGGTTTTTTGTGATGCGTGGATGGATGTGCGAGCGAGCGAGTGATGTTTTCTTTTTTGCTGGCATGGGATGGGTGACCGGCTCAGCTGAGAACGATGGGTTTTGTGCTATTGCTGGCACGCACATAACTTTTTCTTTTTTTGGATGGTGTTCTCATCTCGCTCGGCGCATCATCATCATCACAATCATCATCATCACCAGCATCATCATCCTTTCCGGCCAGCCTGCATCTGGATTCTTTGGCCATGGCATGGGCTGAGAGTGGTGATGCGGCTTGGGGCTTCTTAGCCTCTCAGGCTACTTTACTCAGGCTTTGGCTTGGGTAGTATGGCCCCGGCACTTGTGACTTGCTGTTTTGGGCTGTTTCCTTTTCCTGCTGCGTGTTCGCGTCGTTCGGCAAATTTACCGATTGGGACATTTGGCATACTCTGCTGCTTGGGGTGGTTTTTTTTTTGGTTGCATTCCGTGTTGCTAATATTTATTCGTTGTTTTGGTATTTTTATAGGCGCTTGCTGCGATGAGGCAGCTGCATTCGGAGGGTGCGGTGCTGCGCGAGCTGATTGAGCAGTTCGAGGCGGCCGAGGTGTGGTTGGCGCCGATGCGCCCGTAGGAAGGAGGGATCCGTGGTTTTTGTTTTACTCTTAGTTTGGGAGCGTTTGTAGTACTGTATCGGGTGTACATACATAGGCCCCCCCTGCCTGGACGGGAAAAAAAAGAGCGGCCTTGGTTGCGATGGACCAGACAAGTGTGCATGAGAATACTATCCGGAGATGTGGGGGCTGGGAAAACGCAAGTGGGAAGGAAGGGAGGGCGATAAGCGATCGCATTCACGTGCCTGCTAGGCTGGATTCGGACAGAAGCCCAGTGGGAAAATCCTCCTCTCACCCGATGCGGATCTGGAATCGTGTAATCGGGGCGGGTAAGATCGTAGATCTGGGTCTTGCAAGTTAATTCGCCGTAGCCAGTACATAAAGAAAAGCGCAAGCAACCCACGGCAAAGGCGCTCTCTGCATTTTTCTCTCTTGCCCCCAAGCCTCAACTCAACCCATCCACGTATTCAGCCATGTTCGATCTTGTCCCCGCACACCAGCAGCTCCGCGCCCCCATCGCCGTCTTTGACAAGGAGCCCACAGGCGCACTCTACCTGCGCCAGCCACACACCGTCATCGAGCTCGTCGAGGTCGCCGCCCCGCCCCCGCGCAGGATCTCGTCCGTCATCAACTCCAGCTCCGCAGCATCCTCGTCATACTCCTCATCTTCATCGTCGTCGTCGTCCTTTGACGATGAGGAGGAGATGGAGGTCGATGAGGAGGAGGAAGAGGAGTCCGTGTGCTCCTCGTATTGCTCTTCCGACGACTATGCGCCTGAGCCACAGGCCGCTCAGGCTTTTAGCTTGACGTCAAGCGATTCAGGCGCATTTGCGCGCCGTATGAAGCGTATTCTCCTCTGGCGCGAGAACTCGGAGGCGCCGCTATCAGGTATGCACGCCACTCGTTTTTTCTTTCATTGCATGCAGTCCTTTGATCGCTGACACTGGGTTTTTCTTTGTTAGACTCGCCGCTCAAACGCAAGTTGGAGGAAATTGAGGAGCCAGCAGCGGATGACGATAATGTGCGTTCTTTCTTTTCATACTATTGGCGGCGCAGTGTTTTTTAATCCCACTTGCCTTCTTTGTTATGCAGGTCTCGCACTGCTCGAAGCGCTCACGCTCGCAAGGCTCATGCATGTCAACGCACAGCATCTCGTCCGCCGAGCTCAACATGCACCCGTGCCCCGCATGCGATGCGTTCTTCCCTACGCTCCAGAGTCTCCGTCTGCATGGCCAGCGCGGTGGCAACGAAGCGTGCTGCGTGGCCGTGGAGTACGCCTTTGAGCAATGAAGGATCTTTTCGCATCGGCACGCCTGGAGCTTCCGCCGCCTTCACTTACACTACCCTTACTCCTCACACAACACCAACCATCGCATTGCACCAACTCGCATACGAACCCAACACAGCAGCAAGCAGCAGCAGCAATTTTTGGTTTATTCTTCCCTTTCATTATTGGCATCCATCATGGGTTTCAATCGTTCATGCTCAACTTCATTATCCCGCGCCGACGTTTAAACGTTAACGTAAACACGACAGCAAACGACACGCAGCATACTTGAACAGAACAGCAACAACGCAACAACAACCTCATCCACGGCTACCTATCAAAAATTTCAATAGGGAAGCCATCTCCCTCCCTGTCCTTCCCCACGCATGACGGCATGAGCAATTGTCCGCTCCCACTCTTTTTTTTTTATTCCCTTGGTGGGATCCGCCTTCGCCTTCGCCTTCGCTTCTTTCCCACCTACCCACCCGTGCGTACCCACAGGATGTCATCCCCATGCCTTGTTATCCTGGTACCGTGGTGACCTAGCCCCTCAACTCAACTCAAGTCTCCAACGCCCACCTAGACCGGACTACAACGTAAGCGGGTGGATGGGGTAGGGGTAGGGGGCCTCGGTGCTGCGCTCGCCATTTTCTGGTGGCCTGTGTTGCGGTGCGATGCGATACGATGCGATGGGACCACGATACACGCACTCCGTTCCATTCCGCTCCCACCCACCCACCACTGCCACTGTAGGCCACTACACCCTTCGCTGGTCTGGGCTGGGCGCGCGCTCGCTTCCGCTTCCGCGCTCAAGCTCCCCTTCCAAGGCAAGGTTGGCTTCCTTTCCCTTCGCCTTTCCCTTCGCCTTCGTCTTCGTTCTTGGTCGTCTTCGCTTCCCTTGGTTTGCTTTAGCTTTTTCCTTGGACGACTTCGCTTCTTTGTTGGCGCGGACTCGCACGCCCCCTCTCCTTTCCTTCATTTTCCGTACCCTTGGGCCTCCCTCTGCGCTTGAGCTTGGGGTGTTCTCACACGGACGCGGACACGGACACGGTTGCCCATCATGCATGCCTTTGTTGTCTTTCCTCTCATCATCAATTCATCCATCCATCATCATCATCATCATCATCGACGACGACGACGACGGTTTTTCTTCTTTATCTTACTTTTTAATAATTAGTTTTCTTTTTCTTCTTTTGGTTCTTCATCTTCTCTTCGACAACGACGACGACGGCTCCTATTCACGACGACAACATACATCGCATTATTTCTTTCTTCATTTCTCATCTTTTCATCTTTTCCTTTTCACGTTCCACTCTTAATCAGCGACTGAAGCAACAAAAATTTACTCGTAAAACGAACAATGGTTTTCGGAAATCATCTGTACCACCACCTGCATAGGTCTCCTTTTTTCCCGTTCTGTGTTTTCTGTGTCTTTTACTTATTTTACTTAATCTACTTACCTATCTACCTATCTACCTATTGCCTATTGCCTATTGCCTATTGCATATCTACGTACCTACCTAAATAACTACCTCACCCTCGAGAACTCGAGAACTCGGAGCGAAACCCCTAATCAATCTATTAATCAAATCTATTTTACTACCTTTTTATAATTAATTGATTGGATGAATGGAATTCTTTTTAATTATGTTTGGTCTGAACTGAGTTCGAAGGTCTTTTGTGTGAGTTCTTGGACTTTGTGTGAGTTGGGTGACTGAGATACGGTGATAAGTTCAAGGTAAGTAAGTAGGTAGGTACCCAAATATAAATGCGATAGCGTCGTGTGTAAGTAGTGCTCTCGCACATTAAGTCCATATACTTCGTGGGCCCTTGTACTCTGGTTCATATCTCTATCTCTATCTCACCTCCACTGGTGGGAGTCAGATTCTTATACGATGATGATGCTTTGGATGATGCTCGGATGATGATGATGGTGGTGGAGGTGTGGGGAATAAGGGGGTAAAGGGGGTAAGATACTTATTCGAATTCGCAATCGAATTTTGAGCATTCGAGTTCGAGCGCTCCTGGGAGTACTAGAAGCGTCGGCTCATAGGAAAAGAAAGGAAGGGAAGAAAAGGGAAGGATTAAAACCCCTTCCTTCCTTTTCTCTGAATAGAACTGCGATACTGAGTAAGTATGAGTGGACGATAGGGTGATTGAGCTGCGCATTTAATTCGTTGGCTCACATTGAACTATGTACATAGTCGCTCAGTCACCCTTTGGCCAGTCGATAACCACACGATTTGGAGTTTAGGATTCCATTCCTCTGTACGTATACGTACTTATTTATCATTTAATCATCTATTACCCGCTGTGCCACGATGATATCGCCAAGTCCTCGCACCTTTCTCCTTCTCGACGACGACGACGACGAACTCACACACCACGGATAAGGTGTGCATGGCATGGCATGGTATGGCATGCAGACCCTCGGAACGATGGGAAAATCATGGGATGCGGTTGCCACACCACTGCAGGATACCACACAACCATGCTCATTGCTCGACAGCCGCACAGTTACTGCATACTACATACATATTTGCATATGATAATACATATCCCTCTCATCCGAGTCTTCACTTGGTTAAATTTTATTCAGAATCAGAGGCAACGTGAAAATCGGGCTATGTATCGTGATTGATGCGCAGCCATTGTGAGGCGGTCGGGCGAGGGTAGGGTATTGTATTTTTGAGTGCGCTTTTCCCATGGAGGCGGGTTAGAAATTGGAATCAGAATCGACGCGTATTGTCTTTGTTTTTGTTGTCGTTGTTGTTTTTTTTTACTTCCGTTTTTTTTGCATGCATGTGTGTGTGTGCAATGTGTGTGTGCATGCGTGTACTTAGTGAAATTTGAAATTTGTGGGTCCCCGGCGACAACGGTTTACTCAGATCTCCAGAAGCGAGCGAGGGAAGGGATTTTATTTTGTTCGCTTTTTTCTTTCTTTTGTGTTCAGAAAATCGGCCCATCTGATTCAGAATCAAAGTAGCCAGCGCGTAGTACTCAGATTCTGGTTCTAAGTACTTGCTTACTCCACCTCAAGAAAGGTTCACATGCCTATGACGCTATTAGAATCATTAATGAATCGACAGAGGGATCCAGAAGGCGGTCCTAGCATCATCCCTCTGCCAGTGTGTGGGTTTTTTCTCAGTCCCTTTGCGAAGTGCATAAAATTTTATTTAAAAAAGGACAGGTAATTAATCTCTCGGTGAAAAGCTCGAATTAAAAAATTTCGTTTAGGCGGCCGTGTGAAGCGCGGCTTTTGTGAGAGGGGGTTGGGCGTCAGAGCCTTTTTCCAAATCCATTTCTCGAAAGGGGAGGGGAGCGAGTGAGGTCTGACGAAGTGCCCCAAGGTCTAGAGCTGGTTTAGAGCTGGTTGAGTTGGATCTCATACTAACACAGCCGAAACTGGCAACTTGCTTGCTTGCATGCTTGGAGCAGCAAGTGCGGTGCTAACGAAGCTCGATTGACGAGCCACTGCCAGCCAGCCTTACAATAGCGACGTATTCCCACCCGATTTCTCATTGGAATCTCTCAAGATGGTTTATCGATGGGGCCCTCTGATATTGGACACGCAGCAGGCATGCTGGAGCGCTGATCAGGCTCAGACTAGGGTGGCTTCGAAGGCGCCAATTAGTTACCAAGTATCCTGCTGCTTACAGCCTGGAGCTATCCGCGATGCGGGAGGGATCCTCCATGCCACTTCTCCATAAAGCATATTGCATCGTACTATATCGATTTCGAATTCATGGTATCAGGTCAGATATGGCAAGCTCAGGCTAATCATGCACTCCCACTCCCCAAAACGACGTTCCGCGGCTCAAGATGCGATATGTCAATGAGTGCGTAATGGAGGGCCCCTACTGAATGAATCGATGCAGAAGATGCAAGGAGCGTTTCTGCGGACCCCTGATGGGCAGGAAGAGAAGTGACAAATATCTGGTACGTTCCACTTCCGACCGCGATGCTATCGATGGCATGCTGCGGCGCTGTGGCGGCGCGTGCGAGTGAGTGTGAGAGAGCTTGAGGGCGTGGCTGAGATGCATTGCGCGATTTTCAGACGGCCGCGGCGCGGCGGCCCACGTAGATGCGCATTAGACCTTATACAGTACCTTCGCGCTTCCTGCTTTATTGTTCATATGGTCTGTATTCTACCCCAAGGGTCTTTAGCGAGCGGAGGTCACGGTGCGGGCGTGGGTTGTGGGCTTGAATGAACGCGCTTCGCGAACTCTGAGCTTTGTTTTCTTCTCGTCAAATTTGAATTCGCTAGTGGAGATGAGATGCGCTGCGCGGCGGCTCAGAGACCCAAAGGGACAAATATGTAGCGATACTCGCGACGCAGCACGCCTACTCAGCGTGTTGAGCGTTTTTGGAATCGCGGTAAGCCATGGATATCAATAGCGCTACTAAGCCTGGGCTGAGGGCTGCGGCGGGTTGCGGCGGAAGAATTGCTCTCTCTCGCTGTTATTACTCTCTCACTCAGCCCTGGATATAGACCGATTAAGAGGTTACTGGGCACACGCGCCTTAAGGCTTAGGGTGTGCGTGGAGGCCAGTCAGGCAGACAGGCAGGTCTCCTAGGATCGCATACCACAGACTTGGGCATCGATAACTGCCCTGTGGCTCTGCGAGTGTGTTGGAAATTGGAATGCAAATCGCCGCGCTGTGCAGCGCCAGTTGCGTTGAAATGAATAGATTTGATTAGCTACTCCCTTCTGGGGAGAGAATGCTACTCGATTTGAGGTCATTAATTACTCAGTGGCTCGGTGAGTGAGACGAAGTTGCCGGTCTCGGGATGCGATCCGTGGATATGAGTAAACGAGCTGCTGGGATGACTGTAATCACCCCCTCCATCAGTGCAGTGTGCAGTGCCCCGTGAACTAGCCAGCCCCTGGCTTGTTTCTTTAAGAGTCAGAAGCATTCCATGTATCTATTCCAAGCCTGACTTTGGGTGATAGTGGGACGCGGGACCAAGGATACGCGAGCGCAAGTGGTCCTTCGAAGTTCGAACTCGACTATGTAGAAATTTTCAGATGCGCATTGCACGCACGTCATTGGTCCCTGCAAAACGCCGTCGAACTTCTTCTCCGCTTCGATGACTTACATACTTGAATTCGAGGCCAGGAAAACAAGCGCAAGCGGGGTCGACGATCAGCTCGGGTACATGATAGGATCCCGTTTAAGCCTCGCTGCTTGGTGGCAGGTGCCATCAAGCTCTTCTTCGAAGTCGATGGCGTCGAATAATAAACAAGCAATGTTGATATCCAATCTTCGACCGCAGTATTCCATATTTCTTTCAAAGTAAAGAAGGAAGCCTGGAAAGACAGTCTCATTCATACAGTCTCGTCTTGATGTATCGACGCTTCTTTAGCGGAGTTAAAGGAATTCGATTCAAAGAGACAGGATCGCCGACCCAGCTAACCTGTTTCGCTAATTCGCGTCTGTATATAGACCGTTCATTTTTTTTACGGGGGACCAGGGAAAGTGTGAAGAGCGACCAGAAAAGTGGAATGCCGCAGACGTGCGTACATATCAAGACGCGAGCAGGGATGACAATTCCGTGGCGTTGGTGACACTGGCGCCATTTCCGCCCCACACGCTCAGCAGGGCGCGGATTCGCGATGTCTCGCGAAACATCACTCGTGGGCAGCCCACAAAATGACTGACAGCCTGAGCATTGTAGGGCTCACGAGACCGTTTTTAGTTTCCTTGCCTTGTCTTTTTGGTATCGTTCTAGAGCCTTGCCTGGCGGACAGCACACAGGAACCTGGTCGGGACTTCCGACTCACAGGGTTTATTCGATAAAAGCGGTATTCCATAGCTCGAGAAGGGCGTCCGTCACGGATAGCGAGGTGGCTTGTTCGGATTTTCAGATCTTTTTTTCGCCGTCGACGCATGCGCGACCCGAACCTGAGGTCGGTGAGGATGCCATGAGAGTTTCCTTTGTTCTTCGTTTGTTTTCACCGGGTTATTCCTTTGAGGTTGGCCACGACGTGGAATTACTGCACACTCGGTCTTTCTCGACATCTGCCCGTCGCGGAGTCTCGATAAAACGACACGCTTGGTAGGTACATACAGGCGTTTGACCAGCGCATCTTGCCATAATCTTTCCTGGGCATTTCCTGTGTATTTTTCAGAGTTTCCAAGGGTTTACACGTCAGCTCTTTTTCTGACTGCAATCAGCATCAAATCCATGGACTCACACCAGGTGCTATGGCGAGTTGCACTCGCTTCGCGTTGGATTCCACACCCATCGGAACGTGAAACAGGTCACACCGAGAGGACGCCCCGGTATAAGGATAATGCCAGGGCAAGCCTTTTCTTAGAGAGCGGCATGTCAAGGCAAAACAGAAGTTGAAGCAGAGCCTGCGACTGTAGCATCGATGGTCGCGCCGGCAATTTGATTGATCACCTTGAGGCTGCCTTAGCTAATCATGATGATGGCCTCTCTTCGACCCATGCCACCATGTATGTTCTCAAGGCCCTCTCAGAAGCGTTTTCACTGGTGGACTCAAGGCCAACCCTGGCTAAGGGTATTCTATTTTGGCTCACTTTATTTTCTCTGGCGGCTAATAAGAATCTCACTGACGTTCTTGTGGGATTCTCCTCCATGCTCGGACTCCTACTCTGGTGGAGTTGGTATTAGCCACGTCTGGCACAATCTTTTTCGGGCTCCGGACGCCTCTTGCTCGCATAAAATATGTACAGTTTCCCCGTTCTCGTCGCCATTCAACTGAGCCCCGGCCTTGGAAACTTAAACTTACATCTGCGGATTACATGAATTCATGTGCTTAGCCTCTTGTTCGACAAAATAGACTGTGACCAAGGCATCGGTGCAATATCGATGTCATCTTTGATGTAAGACTGACAAGCTAACTACGTTGTACACGTTTCCTGTGAGTTACAATGCAAGTTCTTCTCACTCTCACGACGGCGCGCACACCAGTTACTTATGGATCGCCTTCTCTTCATTTCAGATGCTTACGAGCCGGTGATATCTGCGAGGTTGCTGTAGCATCTAGGATCCAGCCGATGCACTTGTGAGAATACCTGTTGCGCTGAAACTCCTGCGCGTGTTGTTGGAATTTAGTCATATGCCACCTCGACTCGGAACAGGCTGCTCTGCATGTACTGCGTACCAAATATGTCTATTCGTATGACGGCGAGAAGCGGTGAATCTTTAGCTCTGCTTCTGAGAGTCAAAAATATCCTTGGTGAGAGATAGCTGCTCTGCCGAAATGCGTTCGCCAGGGAATCGGACAGGATATTTACGACGACCTGCAAGGAGCACACTGTCGTAAGTGTGCAAATTTTAGCTGCATGCTGCTTGTCCCCACGGAAGGCGCCTGGAATCGGTCTACCAATCATTCTACGCATTCTTCGAACCTGAGTCTCTGGTCAAATCCGAGTTCTCATCCCATGTTACTGTCAACACATTGTCCTGCAAATTGCCTAAAATAGCCATCTGGATCGTCCTGGCGGAAACTCAATGACATGTTCAATAAGCTCATTCTAATGCAGGCCTGTTTCTCTCCAGGAAAATTCTCCTGATTTTCAAATGTTGATTCGTAGGTATCCATATGCAAATGCGAGGTGAAGGCAAAATACACGTCGGAATATTGCGTTGCGGACTTGGAGTACATGACCGGTTACTTGGATTGCCGGAAGTATCTACGACAGGATCACCACCAACTGAACTCTTCATGTTCAATCATGATTCCAACATAACCTAAGGACGGTTCCGAGGTCTCATCCCGTCATGTTGGATTGATCCAACAAGTTCCAACATAGGGGAGACAAATATCTTGCACGCATTTTTCATCAGCAGCCGGTTCTGCAAGAATGCCACGTCTTGGATAATATTATCCCTCAGCAACGTCAAAAGCAACGTGAAATCGATTCGGAACAAGTTGAGCTACACAGCCGCCTATTATCCTTATGCTAGCGCTGCATCAAGGTCAAGGAGCATCAGCGCGTGTACACAGCTGCCACGTCTCGGGGGAATGGAATGACGGAGGGGTTCAACTGCAAGTCAGGGAAGAGTCAGAGTGAGCAAGAACACGGCGACTTACTTGTCAAGAGTCTCGCAAAGCAGGTAAACCTGAATTTATCCGGCATGTATCGTGAATTGTCCAGAGAAAGCAGGAGACAGTACGTACTTGTTCCCTTGAATTGAAGGCAGCGGAAATTAACGTGCCCTTCGAGACTCCCACTGAGGGTCATAAGCTCAGGAGAATCTAGGAGTAATAATTTTTCGCCGTATTCACGCGCAGCTGTGTGAGTGCGTACGGTGGTCTGTTGTTCCAATTTGGTCCACTGATTTGCCCTTCCGAAGATCTACACACATTTCGCTTGTATTTCGCCAAACGCGTCTTGGGCCGCCACGTTGAAGAAATGAGACCAGATTTCAGGATGATGGTGTCTGCTGGCCGCTGCGTCAATTTTTCTTTGTTGTCTAGATCATTCCTGAACTTCATGAAAAAAAAGACAGGGCGTCCCGCATCCGTTCACCGCGCGAGCGCGCCATCCTTCATGGGAGAAACTGCATATCAGTATGGTCCCGCACTTGTCACTCCAGGCTCCGTTTCTCGCGCTCCATTCGAGCTCTCGTTTACACGGATTAGGCTACGACAATCAGCCAAATTGGGTTATGACCAGTCCGTCTTTGGTTTCACTAACTTCGTGAGGTAGATTTTGATATTTAACATCACGCTTTTGCACTCTCTCACTAATCGCGCTGCGCTTTTTAGGCTCTCCGTCCATGATGAATGAATCAGTGGGAGGAGATCGGTGGCTTAAACGGATACCGACCCTCTCGCAGTATCTCACGAGCATCCGCGTATGGGAACATTATGTCGGCACCGACGTACCACAGGCAACGTTAACACACATTCAATGCGGCGATATCGTTGACCCACGTCAACGGCATTCAAACATCTCGTCTGGAAAGCCCAAAACAAGAGGCGTTCCACCTCCATTCTAAGCGGACTGCGTAAAAAAGGAGACTGCGCCTCATGATGGAAAGGGCCTGATAACTTTGTGCCTTTGCATCGCAGCCAGACATGCATGTATTTCAAAGATCCTGAGGGATTGACAGCCTCATCACAGTTCATCATCTCTGATTGTGGCTGAAGCCTGAGAGAGGCTGAGACCGTGTCGCCAGCATAATTTTAAATTCGCAATACCGCGTCCCTCCGCGCAGTTCTCTCGCCAGAGCCCAGAGTTTATTTATCTCCTGGCCAGGCTTGGAGGAGAAAAGGCTTCATGTCACTTATTTTCCAAAAACAGAAACAAAAAGGCTTGGATTTTCTCGTCGAGAAATAACCTGCACCGAGTTGCTTGGGACGGTGGCTTCGATGGGTCTTGGTGGCGACGTTGGTTCTCGCCATTTGTCTGGGCGCTCGCACGAACTGTGTGATTTCTTCAGCCATAGCTCTTATCAGAGAGCGTTATGTCGCAAATCTCCGAAACGCCTTGTAATCAGATTCGCTTGTAATGGCATGTCGTAAGATTACAACAGGCTTTATAATTAGAAAATGTCAATTGTAATGCCAAGCTCGCCGTTTCGAGCTCGGTTCTGATTATAATAGTCACAGTGAGTTGTAACGCTCCCACCATCAATTATAAGTTCCCAAGCAAGCTTATAATCGGTACACGACCAATTGTAATATACGCGTGGGAACGTGGACTTCGGTTCACGTCCGCCGTTGCAGGTGTCGCACACTCGATTGTAGTACAATTCTGTGTCGCGATTCATAACACTGTCAATAAGAGTCTTTAATAAATCAGTAGGCACATAAGTTCTCCTAGCTACACTCAAACATTGTTG